>JABASP010000489.1:0-51663 GCA_019776565.1 Sminthurinus signatus
CAAGATTTTTAGTATTTTTCTTGCTCAATTTCCACAGAAATTTCAAGCGGCGTCGAACTTGAGCAAGATTTTTAGTATTTTTCTTGCTCAACTTAAACAGAAATTTCAAGCGGCGTCGAAGTTAATGTACTGCTGAAGTTTGACGCCGCAGTGTCTGAAAGATGGATACGAAGCTTTGTTCAAGGTTTGGTTGTGCTGTAGTTTGTGTAATAAGCAAGATGAATGTTTGAGGAGAGTGCAGAGGTATTTTCCGGTGCAGAGGAAAAGGGAAGAAAAGGGGGAAATGTTGTAGAGGGCCTTTGATTGTATCGTGTTGGAAGAGGAAAGCCAGCCCGAGCCAATCCAATGAAATGAAATGGAAAAGGGAAATGGGACGGAGGACTCCTGCAACAAGGCTCAATGCCGGAACAAGAAAGCCGAGGGAAGATGAAAGGTCTTTTTGAGAGTGAGCTGTGCCGTTGTGCGATGTGCGTATCCGTTGATATAGATAATAATATGATGACACGTAGAAAATATGTAAAGATGCCAGTTGGATGGACAAAAGGCTTTTCTGTTCTTCATCTTTTCCTCTGCATGTTTCTGTTTTCTATGTTGTGAGGATGATGATCTTGTTGCTCTTACTTTCTCCTCTGCTCTCCATTTCCCCTACTCCCAGTTTCACTCTCATATAAAAGTCAGTCCAGCAAAGTACTTGATTTCCTTTTGCCCCGAGCACAAAAGGAACACGAGCTTCTTCTTGTCTTCTCTCTCTACAAATAATCTTCCTCTCTGCCTCCAACAAAACCACCTTCTCTTTTCATCTCTTTTCATCTCGTTCCAGGAACATTCTCATACAGCAACACAACACAAGACGATGGAATAACATGGACACGCATTAAACACATTGTGAATTGTAATAGTCATCTCAAACTCATTTTATTCCACGTCTCCCATAGAAAACTCCATAGTATTCAACTCTTTATTCTAATTCATCTTGTTTCGTCTTGACTCCAACTCAACACCAAAAGGAGCACGTCAAAAAGTTGTCTTAATATTTTATTACATCTTTTTCCTATTCCAGATTCGGATGCCTCAACTTGGAGCAGATGACGCAGCAGAGACGAGAAGACAACACAAAACACAAAATAGACCACATGACACCCTCAACTGAAACCAGAAAATACTCTTTTCTCTGCCTCTACTTCTTCATCCACTCGCATTCAATTTCACATGGATTTCGTTACACACTCAGAAGAGAAACTAAAGTAAAGTTCTCAATTTTCCTCCCCTTTCTCTTCAACTCTCAGAGCACTTTTCAGTAACTGGGGATCCAGAATCAGGAATCAAAATCATCTCATTCCACAGCAAAAGTTCCAGGGCAAAACATTTTCCAAGTTCCTCTTCTTTTCCCTTACTTTTCTTTGAAGGCTCAATTTTCAACATGATTTTATTTCTTTTCAAAAATTTTACTCGAGTTAAAAGTTAAATTTCGGAAAAAGTTATTGATAGCAGAACTTTTTTGAAAAAAGTTGAATGAATGCATTTCCATGAATCTTTTTATCATGATGAGCCAAAAACTTGTGTCATCTCATCTCGTCTTGTTTACCTTTTTCATTTGAAACTGTAACTAAGTTTTGAGAGGGAATAAATTTCAACGAGCTGGATTTCATGTGATTTCTAATTTCTAATTGCACTTTGAAATTACTGAGAGTGGAGGAAGCAAAGAAAAGCAAGCAAAGAAAAGCAATGAAAAGGAACGAGGAAATAGAGTTTTTCATCCCGCTTTCACTTGAATAGTTTGTTGAATGAATGACACTGAAAAGGGATGGATTTTAGTGCATGAAAACTTTAGTAAATTTGGTGAATGGTTTCATGAGCAATTTTCACATGGGTTTTCTGAAGAATCAAAGTGAATGTGAGGATTTTAAGAGAAGATGAATCCAGTTGAGTGGAGTCGAGATTTTGACCAAGGAAAAAGCGCTATGTGAGCAATCCATTTGCTGGGAATTTGGAATCCCGTGAAAAATGTAAAAAGAGAGGTATTTTGAAAGGAAATGGATGAAAAAGTGAGATTTATGAGATATGTAAAAAACACAAAATATCCAGTAAAAAGTGAAAAGAATGGAACGAGTTTGGTTTTAATGTGCTTCTCTGATTCTGATTCACTGTGAGTTTCATGTGTAACTGAAACAGAGTTAATTACCATTTTCTTTTCTCGTTGGTTTGTCAAGGATCTCTTTTTGCTTTGGTTTAATTTCCTTTGTAAGTGACTCTTTCAACATGTTGACTCTTTCTCCGTCTCCCTTCACTTTCCACTTTTGGGTTGAGATTTTGAGTGGACTGGGAAAAGGAGTGGAGTTGAAAGAGAAAGAGGGAACAGAAAAGAGAAGGAGATGAGAGATGAGAGGCTGCTCTAACGAGCTCTCTCTTTGAGCAAAAGTTTGAAAATGGTGGAGAATCAGAATACATCAAATTAAAATTAACTTTGACTAGAATCATGTTGATGACTTGATGAGATGAGAAGAGATGCGATGGGAAATCCCGGGAAGGATTTCTAATTCCCACCACCAGAATCCAACCAGAGCACAAAACAAAACAAAGCAAAGGACTGAGATCAAGTTTACACTCGGAGTTCCAACGCCCCCATCAACTTTTGTCCCTTTAAACTGTTTTCCAATATTTCATGTGCCTTTTAAAAAAGTTGATGGTTTCGTAAAAGTGGAAAAGAGTCAAGAAAAGAGTGGAGTGAATAACTACAGAGAACGTCCTTTTGATGACTAATACACTTATGAATGGTCTAGATAAATTTAAACGTGTTAAAAAATAAAGAGTACTACCTAATAGGTAGTACCTATCGAAAAAATAAGAGTACGCAATGTTTTATTACAAGTAAAGTATAGTATAAATTATGTATTTTAGAAACGGAGCAGAACAAGAAAGATATTTTGTAGTTTGTGGATCGCGTATCCAGAATCCAGACTCACACAAAACTCAGTCCGGATCATCCCAGAAACGATGGAAGGGAAAACACGGGGAGGTTTTACTTTAAAAACTGAATCTATAAATGTATATTTCGTGTGTTGTGTATGTGATGAACAAGAGCGTGTAAATTGTAAATGACTGGGCCCTTTGACTTTGTTTGCCTCTTTTATTGTTGTTTTAAAGGTTTTGTGGATGAATCGGAAGAGAATAGAAAAGAGTGTTTAATATTTGGCAAGAGAATGAGTATTTATTGTGTGTGTGTGAGAGTTGAGTGGAGAGTGCAGAAGATGAGAGATATTTAGATATCAATTTGTCCAGAAATTCACCTCAATCCTGGTCCTGTTCCTGGATTTCCCTTCGCAACAGCCAACAGCACTCGCACTCCCAGAAATGGATCGATACTCTTCGTATTGACGTTTTCTCCCTTCTCTTCCCGCTTCCCCTCACTTCGCATCCACAACACAGCACAGCACAACAGAAGGGAGTCTGAAACACGAGCAGAGAAGAGAGAGCAGAGCTCCTTCTCACATTTCAGCCGCCACTACAACTTTCCTCCAATATTTCCAGCCAAAAGAGTTGTGTTCACACAAAATCCATCACATCTCTCGTCTCTTCCCATTTTTATCCCCTGCAAAAACAAACACCAAACAAAATATGCATAAAACTATTTCCATTCACATTTGCAAATCCGGAAATGCAAAAACGGTGCTAATTCAAAGTTGATCTGGAGCTTCAAGCTAAAAAGAAGAAACGTGAAACATGAATCGTGAATGGAGGGTGTTGAGTGTAAACGGGATGGAAAGAGACCACATCAAAAGCCACTTTTTCATTTCCGCTCTTCGTGTTTCATTCTTTTGGGTTCCGTGAGGCCAATTTATCAAGGAAAAAGGATGCAGAAAAGTGCACTTTGCACTTTTACCGGAACCAAATTTCCCGGTTTTTACGTGTGTTACAGAAACCTGTCAAAATGAATGGATGATAAAATCAGGCGAATTTTTCGTGGTACCTCGTAGAAATTTTAAATAGGTTATAATTCTCCGTATTTTATTGGACTGGAAATGGACCAGCACAAAACAGAATGAAATGGACAAGTTTGAATCCAGAGTCCAGAATCGAGTCCATTCGGTAAAATGGGTAAAATGTTGTGCCGTATTTTTGAGTTGAGAAAGTGTACTGTTGTGTTTAGCTGGAGCGATGAGAATGGGACGAGGACATGCTCTGCCTTCCCGAGCTCAAAGGAAAAGTAAAAGGAGAAAAAGGGGGGACGAAACACAACTCTGTAAATAATAAACTTGTACTCTCTTGTGTTGTATTTCTGAAGCGTGTTTTGGAGGGACTGAATGTTGCATGAATATGTTCCAGACTCTGCATATTTCCCGAGGACTTCCAAAATGAGTTGCAATCCAATTTATCTTTCCCTCTCCACACTCATTTATTCATATTCTCCCGCTCTTCCATTTCACTTTTTCTCCTTTCTCGATTTTACCTCCAAAAACTGTGCACATGGAAAAAGTTGATGTCAGTATTTTCCTCAATTTGGCCATGGAACTGAAAAGAGCGACTAAAAAGTTGCTCCTGTTTTTACCAGTCTGCTCCGACTTTCCCTTTTCAATTCCAGTAAAAACAAAATGAGAAGGGGACTATAAAAAGTCCCAGTTTATTTCAGCGATCCGAATCGGAAAATGCAAAACTGATTTCCAGTTTGAATTCCGGATTTCGGTTCGTGTGGAATGTGGAGGAGCGAGAAGTGGTAATTTGCAAAGTTTTCCCGAAACAACCCGTGTTCCTGAATTTCCCTTCCATTTCCCACATTCTCTCAATTTACCTCATTCAGGTGAATTCATTTCACTTTTCCCTTTTAGTTTTATTTCTTATTTATGACACTTAATTCTTATTAAAAATTACTCTTTTCAATTTCAGCTCACAAATTGTGCAAAAGGATGAGGAAGTGGGAGGATTTCCAGTGCATCCGCAACTGAATGTCCCAACTTTCGTACATTTCACTCAAACCCAAAACCACACAACTTTTTGTATCTTGTACAGTTTTTGTGTTTTTCTTGATGTAAATTTGTTGACTGAATTGAGATGGATGGAAGTGGTGGGAGCCAGGAGATTCACAACATTCCAGCCACTCTGAAAAAGCGCATGTGGCTCAGGATAAAAAGTGTGGGCTGAATATCCCGAAATCTGGGCTTGGCTAAGAAGAACCTTCTGGATTTGAACCGTGTAACAAAATGTTCCAAGTCAAAATCAACAGGAACCATCCAATTGATTCCAAAGATTGTGAGACATTGTGGACATGAAATTCCTTGACGCTTTCCATTTCTGGCCTTCATATTTTACATTCTCACAGACAAAATCATACACAAAACAGAATGCGTGAGAAAGAGAGGGATGAATTTGGTAGTTTTGTGCATAAGATTTTGGATGCATTCAGCGCACACACTTTTACTTTTACTTTTCAGCTCGGGATTTTGGATTTGTGGTTTGTGGATGTGGTAAATCCTGTGCAGAGAGCAGAGTCGGATCCTCCAAGTTGCACTTGATTCACAATCCGCGAGACGCCATCAAAAATCTAAGTAGAAAAAGCACATGGAAATTCCGGTATGTTGAAAATCCCTTTGAACAAACAACAAGAAAACACAAATTGTTGTCATTTAAAATGTGGCTGAGAGTGCGTGCACATTTGCAATTCTACTCGGATTTTATCTCCACTCAATTTTCCCCTCAATTTGCATCACAAAACTTTATTTTTACATTCCCAAAAAAGCCCAAATCCCAAAAATCCAGGCTGCACAAAATCCCTGTTTTTCCTACTTCAAAATCCTCATTTAAATTTCAATGGCTCTTTGCACTTTCTCGTCCTCCGCAACTCCCTCATTCTCAACTCAACTCAACTCAGAACAGAAGCAGAGCACAACAGAGCACAAGAGTTTTTCCAGGCACACGAGCCGACGTGTTCAAAACATGAATGTGATTTGGAGTTGTGTTTTGTATTTTGTGTCGTTGGCGAAATGGGGAAATGGAAATAATCAATTAGCTCCGTTTCCCATTGAAATTAATTTCAAATCAACTGGACTGTTTTCAGGATGAAATCTACTCCATTCCAACTTTTTCACCCGTTTTTTCAATCGGGGAAATTGAATGAAACTCGGACCGAGAAATGAGATTTTCTTTAGAAATTCGAATTCTGTGTAGTTCTGTCTTTGAATGGCTGAGAATTTCTTTGGATGTTGCGAATATTTTGAGGCTGGAGGTCCATTTTCCTGGGCCTTTCATGTGCCACGTGCATCTGCTCTGTGTTGTTGTTGTTGTTGTTGTGCGGTGTGGACTTTGTTCGGAGACAGGAAAGAAACTGGAGCAGAGCGACAGAGAACAGTGAATGGAATAGTCATGAAATGAAAGGAAATAAAGAGAAAGCGGAGCTGAATTTGGCTGGAAACCAAAACAAGTTTCATTATGAAAAGGAGTTTGTGTAAAAGGAGAGATTCTCAACGGAGCAGAGCAGAACATTCCCCATTCATGACTGCGTCATAAAACATAGAACATAAACAACATGAACACGGAGAAACAAGAGAAGAAAATACACCAAAAGCCACAGGAAAAACCAGATTCCGCAACCACAATTTCTCCCTCAAATAAATTATTAAACTTTAAACTCAATTAGGAAATGTGCAAACTCTTTTCACGTCTCTCCGAAATCCAATCCATTTTCAAATTTCCCGCACAATTCTCAAAAATCATAACCAAATAATTTTCTCACAAACACAACAGAGAATTCAACCTGCTTCCAAAATTCCCCATAAAAATACGTCACCATTTCCTTTTTTCCCGGATTTTTGTAGAATCCGACTAGACGCAAAACATTCTCAACTCATTTCCAAGAAAATTCCTGTATTCTCATTCTATTTTTTAGCCTGCTCAAAAAAGGGACAACTTTAGAAAAGCCACAATTATTTTAAACAAGGGACGAAATGTTGAGAGTTGTTACGCAAGACTCTCTCGTTCCGCATCAAAATGAGGATGAAGAATGAAAATGGCCTCAAAATGGCCAGTCAACAGTCAAAACTCATCACCCAACAACGAAAAAGAAATGGAAAAATTCACAACTTTCTTGTCTTTTGTGCACCGAGATTTTTTGAAGAGGGCAGAACAAGAATCTCTCGTATTTTTTCAGCTGCTGACGGACCAAAGTTTTCGAGAAATGACGTTGCAGCTCATTTAAACTCGCTCTTTAAAATTCCTCTAAAACTATTTTCTTTGTTGCTTCTCTCAAAGGCGGAATTCGGCCCTTTTATTTCACCGTTTTGCGTGTTTTGAGTCTGAAAACGGAAAAGAGGAGAAAATGTTCTCAAGACTTTCTTCTGAGTTGACTTGTTATTTCTTAAAAATTCCCGAGGACTTTTCTTTGGTCTTGTCTCTTTTGTGCGGAGTATTTTGTGTTGTTGCGTTTGATGGGCTGGATTTTTGTGTTGGTGAGTGGGTTGTTTACTTTGTCAGGATTTGATTGTTCTGTCCGAGGGAAAAAGACGCGAGTGCCCACTCCACACAAAAAGACAAAGGACTTGGACAAGTTGGAGTTTGAGAGCAGTTGAAAAGGTGCTGATGGACTCGAAGTATTTTCTGTCTTCTCTCCAAAGAGCAAAAGTAGGGAAAAGTAAGAAAAAGTAAGAAAAAGAGGGATCGAGAATCCAGATAATGGACTTTATTTCAAAGTTATCAACTATCACCGACCGTTTCATACTCCAACTTTCGCCTTTAGCACACGCACAGAGAGAGCCAGAGAGAGACGGGAAAATGGTCAAGGATCCGAGAGGAGAGAGGAGAAGAGAAAAAAGAGGGAACTGGAATCGGAGCCAGAGAAAAAAAGAAACTTTTCCAGCACACGGAAAAAGAAGGAAAAAGAGATGGATGTTTTTGTCTCATATCGCAAATGGATCCAAAATCCACTCTCTTTCATCCTTTTTGTCCACGCTCTGCATCTTCTTTTCTCTGGCCTTCAAAAACTAAACACTGTAAAAAGAGTAGAATATTTTCAAAATGTGACAAAACTCGTAAAAAGTTGGAGGCCGATCCAAAGCGGAGTGTTTCATGTCCAAAAGTATCCGCGTTTGAGAATATCCAGACGCCACAATGAAATTGATCCATGTTTTTAGAGGGAGTCCAGGAGGGATCGCAAAGGCCACTGCGGACTCCTCCATCTTTCTATCTCTTCGTCTGCAGGAGCACAAGTAGATTTTATGAGTGTGAAAAAAGTGGGCATAAAGAGCACAATTCCGCGATGATGGTGGAGAAGAGAGAAGAGCGGAGCGAAGCATCGCCGTTTACATCCCACACATTTTGAATGCCGGGGAAAATGAGCGAGTGACGGATCCAGATCACACGAAACACTCATTCAATTTTTATACTCACTTTACATTTTATCCCCAATTTCCCTTTCGCACACTTTTCACATTGTTGATACGAATTACCGAGTCGCTGATTTTATGCCACAAACCCACATTTTTTCATTTATTCCCTCGTCCAATTTCCCAATTTCAGCACACAACAGGACAAAACACATTCAAAAACACGAGCCAGATCACTTTTGACATTTTTCGAAATGTGAAGAATGGGGATGATTTCCTGTGGAATATTCGCAGAGGAGTTTGTGAATTTGGTTGGAGTTTGGAGCTGAGAAGATGCGTGGCAGAGGCTGATCCCATGAATACAAAATTCAGGGGCTGGTTTGAATATTTTATGGAAAGTGGACGTGAATGTGGAATTACGCGAGGCAATTCATTTTTACAGGTCAATTCAAACAGACAGAACTGCTCATTGTTCATGCATAAAAAGGTTATCAAATGCTCAATGTCAAATATTTGGAGTTTGGAGTGTTGAGAACTCAGAACTGCGTTCAGTCCAGAGACCAGAGAGAAACAGGGAAAACATTTGGTGAATAATTAAAGTGGAGGATGAATTATCTTACGACACATTCAAAAATTCCCGCTCCATATTTTATGCCTTTATTTTTTCACCCAGCATTTCCCAGATATTTTCATGGAGTATTTTGGAGAAAAGTGAATGTTTTTGGAAGAATAAAGGAGAAGAGATGAAGTGAAAGGAGAGTGAAGAAATTACTCTGAAGCATTTAAAGCCCAGAAATATCATATCATATTTATTTAATACACATTTTACACTCTGTTTTCTCTTCCACTCCGTCAGTTTCACTTTATTCCAGAAACAGAAACAGAAAGAGAACGAGGGAAAAGTCATGAGAGAGAGAGAAAACATAACACTTGGCTTTTTTCTTTAGTGTGAAAATGTTGGTTTTTATGTTTATTTCCTTTGAGTTTTCCCCTTCTCCCGTTTCTGTAAAAAGTAAAAAGATCGGGACGCATTTGATTCTGTGCTGTCAGAGTATTTACTTTTTACTCTTTTTCCTCTCGCTCACTTTTTACTTGTTGTTCCATTCGGAATTCTGAACCGGGGGAAAACTGCAGGGCGAAAAGTCATAATAATAAATTGTCATGTGTGCAAAGTGAAACTTAACTTCTCCGTTTGTTTATTTTATTTCATGATATTTTCTCTTTTCTTTTGCTCCGAGGAGAAACTCACGCACGTTCGCAGCATCATCAATACGCAACAAAACCAAACTCGGTTCGCCAAATCCAATTCCTTTTGCTCCACTCGACAAAATCTACTCATCAGCCTCACACTTTTCCTCTTTTGCTCTTTCACTCTTGCCATTTTCATCAACCTTTCTACCTTTTTTACTCACTTGAGTTTTACGAGGAAACACGAAACTCTTTTGTAGTCCGTCCAGCCCAAACGATTATGCAATTTCCAGCTCCCGCCTCGTCCATTTCCATCGGACATTTTCCCAACTCGCAAATGCCAAAACAAAACATTTCACCTGTTCCTTTTATGTGCAAATGCATTTGAATATTGAGGAAATTCTTGTGAAACACATTCCAACCAGAAATCAGGAGGATTTGCATCATTTTTACATGGGGTTTGAAAATAGTCCCTAATTTGTTCAACTCCTTCGTCCCTTTTGTGCGGAAAAAAAAGAGTTATCGTAAAATAAAGAGGAGTTGAAAATTAAAAGAATGTGGTTAAATTCTGTGTCATGAATAAAAATAAATGCCCGAATTTTAAAGTCTGTGAGGACTTTTCCTTTGAGTTGTGAATTGGGCAGTCCATTTGATTCAGCTGAGCTTTCATTAAAATCCACCTTTTCTCCGTTCATTTCCATTCTTCTTTCCCCTCGCCGAATTCCTGCCCTTTCTTTTGTTTTCCTGCACTCGAATGCACATTGAAAGAACCGAAAGGAAAAGGTAAATGTTACTCTCAACTTCGTGTTCCCTTCGCCAGCTCCACTTTTGAGAATGCGGAATCGGATTTTGTGTGTAAACGGGTGGATTTGTGAAAAGAGCGTTATGATAAATGTGGTTAAATGTGAGCATTATTTTTATGAGGTAGTTTTTTGGGGAATAAAACAGAGTTGATTTGCATACCATCAAAATCATGTCCTAAAAATCCAGTAAAAAGGAACGGAGGAAAATAAAAGATACTTTTCCTCCTCAAAGTCATTTTCATGTCTCTTTTTTTATTTACTCGCTTGACTTTTACACTCTGGACTCGAGTTTTATTCTTGTCAAAATGGAGGAGCTTTTTGGCCTTTTCTTGTTTTCCCTCCTCTTTTCTCTTCTGCTCCGTGTTTCCTGCTTCGTGCTCCGTGTTTCGTGTTTTGGAGTGGGAATTGGTGGAATAAAATGGTCTTTTATTTGGGAATGAACCGGATTTGATTGTCCGTTGTTCCTTGTTCGGATGAGGAGTGTTGAAATGAGAGGATGAACAATAAACAATAAACAATAAAAAGAGTGGAGGATAAAAGAATAAAAGGAGCGTTTGTTTGGATTGAGAGTCCGTTTATTTACGGCTGGAGGAGGTCGTTAAAACCCGGTTGATGCACTTCCCTTGTCCGTCTTTTCCACTCTCCACCAGGCCCCTTTCCTCTTTTACTCTCGCCCAAACACCCCAAAAAACAACAACAAAACACATTTTTCCCGCCCTTTCACTCCAGCTACAAAAACAATCTCAAAATCTTTATCACAATTTTCAAATTCTTGCATAAAAAGGAGAACCGTTTGAATTCCAGTTTTCACACGAGGCGAAAGAAAGGAAATGTTGCAAAAAGAAGGACAAAGTTGCGAAAAATCCACGCACATTTTTCCTCGCTCCTTTTGCGACAGCTCAACTCGCACTCGAGTCATTTGTTTCTGAGAAGCAATTTTAACTCCATCCTACTTTTTCATTTCCTCTCCACAAACTTTTGTTCCTGTTTCCGAGCTGAGCCTTTTTTGGCCTTGTGCTCCCAAATCCAACTGTCACCCAAAAACAAAAGAGGCTTTGACACTGAAATTGTTGTTTTGTTGGGACAGGATGTCAAATGTCCCTGACTCCTCAAACACTCCACACTTGATTTCTCCACATGAAAACAGACAACAGAAACAGAGAAATCCCGTTCCACTGGAAATTTGAAGAGCGGCGATTGATTTCCGAGTTGCGAAAGACGGAGATAAAAGAAAAAGAAAAAGGTTGAGGATGGAATTTAGAATTTCAAGGAGCAAAAAATCCGCGGGTAAACCGAATGGAATTCAATTGGATGAATTGAAAAGGAGTTTAAATGTGATGGATTTTCATGTACGTTTTCTTTTCCTTCTTCCGCTTCACACTCGAAGGAATTCAAATGTGAGACAAGAAAAATGCGTCATGTGGCGGACGGCGGCGGATGCTGGAAATCTGAAATCCAACACGCGGAAAGAAAAAACCCGCACCAAAATTTGGGCGAAATTTCGCCCGAGTTCAGGCGGTTACCTAGGATATCATGCCGAACTCGGCCGAAATTTCGCTCACGTTTTCATGCGGGAAGTAAAATTGAGAAGGATGGAATTTCAGTGGAAAAGAGAAAAGACTGGAGATTCGAGGTGAAAGATGCATGTTTTTTATTATTGTTGATTTGTTATTTGTCAACACAGGACAAACTTATTTCATTTCAGTAGCTTCGACGGACAAGAGAGCGGACGAGAGGAGAGAGAGACAACAAAAAAGAGCGGAATCTGAGAAACATTCCGCTCTTTTTCGCATTCCGTATCCTATTTTTATTTCAAACTGAACACCAGAAACAAAGTTGCCGTGTGTAAAACATTGAAAGAGTCAACCTTTGTCCATCAGCTTTGCCAAGTTGAACTGGTTTTGTAGGACATGACGCAGATTTCAGCTGCAAGCCCAAAAATCCCAAGTGCTCAATGATTTGCAAAAATGATGGACGTCCAATTTCCTACGTTGGAAAATGTCTAAAATTAAATGCAATTGCAACATTTTGTATTTGGAGTATTTTGTGTTTTGTGTTGGGGAAATGTTGATGGAATGGTGTTGTGCGTGGAGTTGATTTCTGGTTTGTGTTTTGGTCGGAGAGAAATGAGAAAAACAGTAAGAATAATTCAGGGCTCACGCAATCTGACATTTATTCGTCCGTGTTCATGGGTCTGCTTGTGACTGGATCAGGAGGGAAAGTGTTTCAAGAGTCCACATGACAATTATTACCTCATATTTAATTACACGTCTTGTTGTGTATCGGAGTAATGGGCGAATGGGCGAATGGGCGAATGGGCCACTCCACTCTTTTCCTCCTTCTCTTTCCTCCTGCCTCCTCAATCTCACTCTACACGGAACAAAACTCCAAGACGCTTCTCATTCATTCTTTTATTTATGATCATCCTCTCGCACTCATCTTCACAAGTCCTGTTTAACAAGGTTTCTCCCATGTCAAAAGTCAACCAAGAAAATTCTACCTCATCAACTTGTATTTGCAAAATGTCTCCGCTTGAAGCTTCGTGTTTCGTGTCACAAGAATTAAAAGTGTTTGAATTGGAGTGTCCGATGGAGACGAGCGTCCAGTGAAAAGCTGAGAATGTCAACAAAAGTTAAGACAAGATGGTTTTTAGGTGCGTGATTTGTGAGTGAGGAGGCGGGAAATTCCCATCACCATCATTTATTTTCTGAGGATGTTTCACATGCGAATTCCAGTCAGCATGTTTTTCCCCTTTCTCTTGCCCCGTTGGCTGCTCCAGGGTGAAATGATTGCGGATTGATTGCGGACTGCATAATTATTCTCGGTGATTATCCAGTCAGTTCTCAGTTGACAACTTTATTCCACTCTCATTATTTCATTCATCACAAAAGTGTGAAACTGTGTTACGAGTCCAGGAGCAGCACATTATTTATTATTCACATTTTACACTCATTTCCACCTGATTCAAATCTTGTGTTATTTTGACAACCGAGTTCCCCCTTTGAAATGTTGTAGTGGAACAACAAAAGATTCGGGTTGAGCACACGAATAAAAGTGGAAAAGTGAAAGAGGAAATTGAGAAGGAGGCAGAGAAATTTGACAGAGCTGTTTGAAACTGTCAGAAGTTTTGGAGTGGGCGGAAAAGGAGTTTAAAGGATTGCGTAATTACTGAGCTGGAAATCCACAACAAAACCTCTTTCAAAATCCATCTGCTAAAAATGTGGACTGGAAAGGGAAAAGAGAAACTGAGAGTACAAATGAATTGTTGCTTATCCCACGTTTTCCGCATCGCTCATAAGTTTTCCTTTCATTCATTTTCTACACAACCCAAAAAACATCCCATTTTAATGTTTAATCCAACGTATTTTTGATAAAGTCTTTACATTGGTTTTGAACTGGACCAACCAAAAATGGTTGGATTAAAAAACAGACTGGAATTTTCATGTTCTTTTGGCGTCCATTTTAATTTCTGGTGGGAGAAAACTGGAGGGGATTTTCCTGCGTTGACTCGTTCCTTTTTCGTTTGTGAATTTAGAGGTGTAAAAATGGTGCGGAGAAAATGAAAAGTGGAGGAGGAAAGTCAAAGTGAATGGAATAATTGGAAATGAGAAATGAGATGTTGCTTTGATATTTGATGAGGCTGCGAGAAATGAAATGAAACGGTACGAGATAATTAGCGGTGCATTCCGTGAATGATGAATCCAATTACAAGTCAAGAGAACAGGAAGAAAGGAGTCCGCATTCAAAATCCCGGGGAGAATTTCTGCGAGTTGAAAGCCCTTTTATTTTCAACTCCTTCGCAGACTCGAGTCAACAGTCAACAGTCAAACTGACAAAATGAAGAGAGAGCAACAATTTAAAATTAATTAGTTTGATTTGCGAGTCGAGTTCAAGTGGAAATGAAAAGGCCAATGGAAAACAGACAACACGAGAGACATTTTACATTTTACACGCATTCATTCAGATCGCAGTGACAAAGATCTCCACCTCAAACTCAAATTCAAGTTGAACCTCAATCAAATTCAAGTCCAAAGTCCAAATGACTAAATCACATTACAAAACATAGTACTATTTTGACACATAAGATCGCCCAGACGGACGCGGAAAAAGAATCGGAAAAAGAATCGATCGCCATGCTTGAGTCTTTTGTGTATATACAATATAGAGAAAAAAATCCAAAGGAAATAAATTAGTAAACGTACCACATAATAATATATTAAGTACTCATGTATCATGTACAAAACAATGACAAAAGATGAAGATCCCTTTGGATAATGTTTTAATTTGTGTAAGGTGCATTTTCTATTTCCCCACTTCATTTTCCACTTTGCTTTTTAATTCATCCTCCACACAGCACAAGGACAAAATGACGTAATGAAATCCAGATCCCTTTTCCCTCTTCTCCATCTTTTGTTTTACGCAGCTCACTTGATTTCCAGTCCACGCACAAACACTCCCAAACGCCAAATGCCCAAAACAAAAGGAGGAATTTCTCATCAGCTCAATGAAAAGGCATTTCGGAAGACACTTGAGCATTTTTGAATGCAATTTCACGTGGAGACGAATTAAGATGCATTCCGCACTCCACGGATTTCCCAAATAACTGCAGAAAGTGAGAACAGGCGCTGAATTAGGAAATGAAATGAACGAGGAAAGTCAACAGAAAACATTGCCCTTTTTTACCTCGCGGATCAACTCCAAATCCAAACTAAAACTAAAACTCTGATGCAAAATGATAATCAACACAGAAACAGAAATTCTGGCGGAAGCAGAAATCAAAGGGTCAGCAGAATCCGGTTTTTATGAGGATTGTTCTGCAGACGGAAAGTGGAAATGTTGCAAAAGTGAAGGTGTGTGTGGATTTGGAATTCAAAATGTGGAGTTGACTTTTCACTTGTCTCTTTCCTTTGGTTTTGGTGAGGCTCAAAACTGCAAACTGAAAAGTCGGAGGATAGTTTGAAGAGCTTTGAGATTGGAATTGAGATTCAAAGGGAGAACAAGTTTCAACTTGTTCTTTTGCTCTGTTTGAATTCGGCTTTGGATTTGGATCTGGATTTGCATTTCCTCTTATCTTTTTGAGACAGGAGAAAACTGTCTGAGGACGGGAATTGGGAGAAAGCGGAGGGAGTATTTCTCTTTTTCGAGTGAGGGATTTTCTTTTGGGTTGTTCCTGTTCTCTCTGTCGCCCGTCGCCCGCACTCACAACACGAGACTTTGTGAGGATTTTGTTGGGAAGAAGAGGAAGAAAAGGACGAAGTTGAGTTGAGGATGATGGCGGAATTTGAATCACCTCGCAAAAGAAAAGGACTGAAACTCATGTATAATTTATACTCTTCACAAAGTCTGAATTCTGAATCGGAAAGAAGGAATCAAAATCCACTGCGTCACGTCGCATCCCCAGAAATTGACCCACATGACAGCACGTCCAATCACTCCACAATAAAAAAACACGACAAAACAAGTAACAAAACAGACAACCTGAAAAACAACCTCAGAAAAAAATACAAGACTTTTTTCATTTGATTTTCGAGTCTTGTTTTTGTTTTTGGTGTTTGTGTTTGGGCGAAAGGTGAAGAGTGAAAAGGAGTTGGAATGAATTTTGTATGAGTGAAAATTGTGGATGCAGAATGTTTTGAAAGTGAAAAAAGGGAAATAAAAATGAAGACTAAAGACTTTTAGATAAAGTTTTTGGGTGTTGTGTTTTGTGTGAGTGGATCCTTTTGGCGTTTATTATGTTAATCCCCACGCGGATATTATTCCTCTTTTTCCTCTTGATCCTCAACTCTCCGCATTCACAAATACTCCTCTCGCAACTCTCAACTTTCGGTGATTCCGGAGTTGAGTTGAGTTGAGAGTGCGGATGAGTTTCCCAGTTTCTGCTTTCCAGTCTCAGCGGAGTCGCCCCAAAACACTCAGTCCAAAAAATACAAAACTATAAATGAAATGGTAAAAATGGATCCGCTTCTTTTCACTCCTCTTTCAACTTTTAACTCCATCACTTTCTCAAATCTCAGCACAGAACTCCTTTCTGCATAAATTCTACACTTTTGATTCTGCATTCCAGTTTTTGAGCCGCCTCAAACAAATACTCGACCACAAAAATTCATTTATTTCGCTTTTTTCAATGCATTTTATTCGGAATGTCCAGTTCCGAATAAATGTTCTTGTGAATTCCGGTTCGTGTGCATCGGATTTTTGTCAACTTAATTTGTGATCACAAGTTGGAATTCGCAAATTTGTTTAATTTTATTTTAAAATGAGTTGAGTCTGATAAAAATGGATAATTGTGGACAAATGAGTGTATTTTGGGACAGTGGACTTGGATTAAAAATCGGCGGTGGATCCGGAGACACGGAATGATTTGTTCAGCTCAGCCCTGGTTTGAGTGGTTGAATGTGGAATGCTGTGTGTTTGTGTTTGTGGGATGTAAAAGATTTATGTAGAATGTTCCAGAGAGAAATGTGGGAGGAGAGGAAGTGGACTGGTTGTGTGGATTTGGATGCGGCGATTAAAGCCCGTCTGATTTATAACTCCTTCCCAATTCAACAATCCAAAACCATACCAAAACTTTTTCACCTCCGAAATCCAAATCCAGTCTCTGATTACGCACACCAAATCAAGAGAGCAAACGAGCAGAAGAAGAGGAGTAAAAGGAGTAAAAGAATGATGCTGTGGAAAGTGCATGTTTAAAATAATGTGGGGCACTCCAACTGCATACAAATCCGCTGTTTATTCTCCTTTTTCTCCCAATCGTTTCTCTCTCCCTCTCTCCACCGCGTCCACATTTAATGAGCAGGAAAATGAACAAAAATACCAAAAGTTACTTTTATTTCTACTCCCAAATAAACTCACATCAAGAAATTAGTAATTAGAAAAGGGGATTCAAAATGAAGTCTCTTCTCTTTCTCTCTGGTTTCTTGTGTATTGTCGAGATTCTCTTGTTCTTGTCATGTGTTTTATTTTGTCTGTATTTTGGTTGTGCCGTATCTTTTCCCAGTTTCATTCTCAGTTCTCCAGTTTCTTTTAGTTGAGTTTACTTTCCTTTCTCTTCCTCTTCCTCCAGATGCGATATCACAAGGACGAGTTCCGCTTCACTGTCTTTGAATCCGCTTCCTCTCCTCTCTTTGCCTCTTTGCCTCTTCTCTCCTCCATCTGTCTCGCTCCTTCCTCTCTTCTCCAGGTTCTCCAGACTCCAGACTCCAGTCCTACAGCTTCTCTCGTCAACTCGGGAAGATTCGGCACTTTCAGAGTCGGAACTTTTTTTCACTTTTACATCATTTTCTTGTTCAACTCAACTCAATTGAGCTCAATTCAATTCATCCGGACGACACAAAAACGCACTTGTTTCCATTCACAAGGAACAGCAGAAACAAGACGTTTTAAAGACATCCAATTGATTTTCCTATTTCATTTTCCAATTCCAGCAGAATTGAATCCTTTTTACACCTTTTCCTCCATTTTCCCTTCTCATTCTCAAGTCAACTCGAAATAATGATTCATAATTGGGCTCGCTACAGGAAACAAGTTCAACGGCCAACCGTTTCTTCAACTTGTAAACAATGCACAATTGTTGTCATAAATCTGTCAACTTGCTCACCTGTCAACTCCATTTCCAATTTCATGTCTTCAAATTAAACGACTCTGTGAAACTTGTAAAACTTTGGAGGGAATAAATTGACGGTTTCAAAAAAATAGTCACGTTTCTTCATAACACGCGGAAAAGTGTAAAAAAAGTATTTACATTTGGATTTCTCAGTTGTCTGTCGACAGTTGAAATTCATGATTCAGAACGTTGTTTTTGGTGGATAAATGGGAAGGCAGAAAGTTGATGTGAGTTTGTGAGTCATTTCACTCAACGAGAAACATTCCGGACAACTTTTGACTTTCCCCTTTTGAAATGACAGTGAAACAAGATGCTTTTTCCTCTGGTGATTTATTGAAACTGTTTCCGAATCCTTTGTCCTTGTCTTGGTGTTTTATTGTAGTTGTTGTGTAGCTGATTATCCGAGAAAAGGGATAGAAAGACAAAGGACAAAAGTGGAGAGTCTTGAAAAGCAGTCTTGAAAAGTATTGACTTGAATTGACAAGGACGAGAATCGCTCCAAGTGCAATACTTTCCGACTGGAACACAAGTTTACTTTTGTTGTTTGTTTCTTCTGTTGGATTGTCAATTGTGAGTTGTGAGTTGTGAGAGTGGCGAAAGAAGAGTGAAAATGGATACACAATAAATTATGAGTCTTCTTTTCTTTTCCTTTTCTGGCAGTAATAAAAAATAATAATGACAAAATGTGCGATCGGCTGATGATGGAGCTTTTGTCTTGTTGTCTTGTTCGCGTAATTGAAAGCAAAAGATATTCTCTCTTTTACGTAATAATTTCGGATTCTCTTGTGCAGGAGCAGAAATTCCATGTTCGTGTTCCGCGTTGTGTTTTGGTGTGAGAAGCGAAGAGGAGAAAAGGAGAAGGAGATTCACAACTGAGAGCAGACAGCCGATCCATCATTATTTCGCACTTGAAAAAACAATAAGTCGATTTTCCCAGCACAAAACAGAAAAGAGCTGCTTTCGTCTCTTCTCTTCTCTTTTCTTGTCTCGTGTCTCGTGTCTAGCGAATAATAAATAACAGGAGCTGGATCATTTTCTCTCCCTTTCCACTTTCCGCCCAAATGCATCAGGAGTAGACGAGAGTGAAAGCGAGAGAAAGAGAGAGCCAACTCAGACTAACTACCAACTAAGAACACGGATTTCATCCTCCGACTCCGAGTTCCATCTCCAACACGACAAAATCACAAGGCAATTCTACCAGAAACTTGTCCTTAATCCGCCTTTTTTATTCCCATAATAAATAATCACCCAATCATTTCACAATCTGGACATTCTTCCTTTTCAGACCGCCAACAAACTCACACAAATCCCCATTTCAAAATCCCCGCTACAAAAATGCATATCAAAATACCAACAACTTTCAGCCCAGAAATCCAAAGCAGTACCAATAATTCCGCCTTCCTAATTTCCCCACAAGTTGATTCATGTAAAAGCTGCAAAAAATCTGGGTTGCTTTGGCGTTTTCCTGGGGAAAAGTCCAAATTGTGTGTGTGGTGGGATTTTTGAAAAGTTGAATTTGTAATTAGAAAAAGTAGAGTTTAAAAGTGAAAGGGGTTTTGAGTGTAGATAAAAACTCAAGAGGATTTTGTGGCGAAAAGAGAGCAGAAATCCGTCGAGTATAAATGACGAGTTTAATGAGGGATTTGAGACAAAGTTACTTCGGGAAAATGGGGAAAATTCCGGATCTCAACTGCCAAACAAAATCCAAACTTTTTAAAGGCAAATTGATCCATTTTGTGTTTTGTGTTTTGTCTCCGCGTCCAAAGACGTTGTGCTTTGTGCTGCTGAGAGGAGATGAGAGGAGATGAGAGGAGATGGCTCCACTCTTTTCATCATACTCGGCCTGTTTCCTCCTTTTGTCGCTCTTGTTTCTGGTCCGAGTTTGAGTTGGCCCGTCAAACTTGCTAATTGCACTTGGGCTAATCCAATTCAACCCAATCAAAAGTCCACTTTCAGATCCCGAATTCTTACACTTGTCTGGAATCTCCATCATCTTGATATTTCTTGAAATATGTCTGCACTTGAGCAGTTTAATCTCTCCAAAGGAATATTTTATTTCACTTTGTTATCATTTCACATGAGAGTTCCATTTGGACTTGAGACTTGAGAATTGACAAGTAAAGCGAAAGGGAAAGTGAGGAAAAATGCGTTGAAAGAGATTTGAGTTGCTGGAAAGAACATGTAAATGAAAGTTGTGAAATGTCCGCGATCCGCGACACCACCATCAAAAATATAATGGACTGGAGGAGAACATGCTCTTTACTCCCTGCATCGGCTTAATGACTCGCGAACCGCCAACCAACAGAAACGGAGAGGCTTTCAATCAACTCTGCTCTCTTCTCTTCCAATGGCTCCCTCTGCATAATAAATATCTTGTTTTTATCCACACGCACACGCATAATCACGTCATCACTCCACTCACAACTCAAAACACATGGAAAAATTTCCACCTTGACGAGGAAATCTCCGGATTAGCACCAGAAATTCTACTTAAGCAACAACAAAACATGCATATTTTAACATGTTTTCTCTGCTCATTCTGAAGACGGGAATTCGGGGTTCTTGAGTCGAGTCGACGGAGCGGAGCGACAGACTGAAAAGTGAGTGACATCCACTCAACGCGAAACACGGAACACGAAACTCGGGACCCTCTAGAAAACTAGAAAAGTCCCCTCTAAATTACTCCAATCGCATGCAAATGAAATGAAATCAACTCCACACACAAAACCCATTAAAAATACATTCACACTTTTTAAATATTCAACTCTAAAACTAAAACATTTCTTTTATTTACACTTTCTTCTCCTCCTTTTCTTCTCTTTCTCTCCTTCTCAAACGCCTTTTACAAAACAAACAAAAACAAAAGCAAAAAGCACCATCAACAACAACACAAATACGACACAAAAACTCTTCATGAAAACCAAATCATCTTTTTTTATCCATTTACTCTTTAAAAAAACTGCGCACAAAGGAAATATAAATCCCACATTTAAATTATTTATCCATCGTCTCAAAAACGTATTTCCATTCTTATTCAACAACATTCTAAATTTTAAATCACGGGCAAAAATTGCGAGTCGTCACAAAAATCATTTGCTGTGGAAAGAAACAAAATCCAAAATTCAAAAAAAAAGAATTGAGAAAGCTTTTTTTATTTGTCCTTGTCTAAAAATGAAAGTTTCTTCTCTTTTGTTTTCTTTGTGAGTCTCTTTTGAGTTTTGGGCTGCTCCGTCAACCGAATTCTGCAGCTCGGCCTCTGGAACAAAAGTTTGAGAGTCACAAACCAAAAGCCAAAAGTTTCTGATACTTTTGAATTTGGATTTTTTTTGTCATTGTAAAAGTTTCCAATGTATTTTTATAATCCATTAAACATTTTAAATGTGTGCGATAAAACAAAAAAATAATAATTTGCTGGATTTGTGATGAGTAAAATGAATGAGTTTCTTGTGTCTTCTTTCGTCTCCTTTCTCCACAGTCCACACTCATTTCGAAATGACTCTTTCTTCTTCTTCTGAAATGCGACAAATTCAAGTTGAGTCTATCCAATTCTCGAGCTCTCCGACACATGATAATTTGAAGATACTTGAAGAGAAAAGTGGAAAGGGTTTCCCGTGATGACCATTTTGACTGGATTCCCAATTTATCATTTCGCCTCCGTCTCATTAGACAAATTCCTCATCTGCCGCTCAAAGGACTTTGGACTAATTTCCAATTGAGACCAGAGGAATTCCAACTCCACCGACATTTCACATTTCAACTCATCGTCAAGACAGAGGAGAAAGAAAAGAAATGGGACTCGCATTATTTTTGTGGTATCTTTTCTCCCTTTTACGTCTTTCGCCGTTTCCCATGCGGACAGAAACCGCTCAAAAGTCAAATGGAATTGTACACAAAGAAAAGTATTTTAGAGACTGAGAGAAAATGAGAGAGGGAATTCATAATCCTTTCATAATTCTCATTAAAGCCTCAATAAAACTCAGAGATTGATACTCGAAATAATTTCACGGGCGAGAGCCCACGAGAGAAAAGACACAAATATTTATTATGACTCCTCTTTTTAATTTATTCCACATTTAACTTGTCTCATTTCCCCATGTCAAAATGGAAGCCCGAGGAATTTATTTCCACCATTTCCCACAAACTCCACAACCACCGAAAAACCATAGAAAAGTTTCTTTGAACAAAAACTCACATTTGACATTTCAGAATTCAGAAGAAGGACAAAAGCAAAAACTGCTGTTTTAATTCAAATGTCTCACTGCTAAATCAAGGATTATTATTATTATTATGAAAAGTATTTCCGCTCTTAAACGACTCGGCACTTTTTTAAATCCTCTTTGTCTACAATTTTATTGGAAAAGTTCTAATTGAACCAAAACAATAAAAGTGGAAATAAAATGATTTTTTGTCAGGTGTAAAATACACTTGACATTCGGGCTAATTGCATTTCACATTTCACATTTCATATTTTGTGGCTTTGGAAAGAGCGCAGTTGAGCTGCTCTATGAATTTTCATGTCAGCGACGGATTCCGGTGGAAAGTCTGCTATGGAAATTCTCGAGTCTCGAGTGAGGAAAAAAATGTGAAAAACCTGTCAAAAAAGAAGAAAGCTATTAAAACGCGGTTTGAGTTGGGAGTTTTTTGAGTGAGTTTTGTATTGTGTTGCGTGTGTTTGGGCTCGGAGGAAAATGTCAAGTGTTGAGGCTTTTGTTGTGGTCTGGTCGCCTCGTTCCTGATTTTGGTTGTTGAGCTGGAGTTGAAATTGGATTGGATTGAAATGGGCAGATTAAACAACAAGACAAACTGAGGAATCAGGACCAAAAAATAGAAAAAAGTCCTGCTGGACTGGAATTTCCTGGCACAAACTGACAAAAGGTTCCTCTTGATGTTTTCGTGTAGTAGACGAGAATGCGTTGTTAAAATACTGGAACAAGTTAAGACATTTTGAGACATGTTTATGAATTTAACCGTTCAGTTTTTCCTGGTGGATTTGCAGGTTAAATTTTCATGTGAAGTAAATGTTTGAAATGGTTTTGTGTGGGTTGAGAATGGGGTTGAGTTGTGAGTTGTGAGTTGTGCTGGAGAATGGAGAAGGGTGATTTTTGTGTGGTGGTTTGTGGAGTTGATGGATTATGGATCGGAGATGCGGGTTAATTAAGTGGAGTAAATGGAGTAGTTGTGTTTCCTTTCCTCTCTTTTGTCCCCGGGAAATCCCTCATTTCACACGCGATCCCTCCGAACACCAAACACCACATTCAAATTATACCTTTTGCCCAAACACTCGTTAGGAAACACGCGACTGTGGGATCTCTTACGTCTAAATCCCAACAACTTGAAACGCGCTTTAAATATTGAGCTCATTTCCAAAGGAACCCAAATCCAAACAACAAACACCAAATATCAAATACTCGGTTCATCTTAAACTGCATTGTAAAATTACATCAAGTTAAAAGTCGCCCGTTCTTCCTGCACAAAATAAAACTCAGTCTCAAACACAAATGCAAGTACACGTCCTTCCCTTTTGAGGTTTCCTCCTGGAAAATGTCCTCTTGTGCACAATTCCCTCCGTCCCGCACCTCACGACTCTTAACACTTAACGCAAATGAACAACCACGGGAAATGCATCAACATCACAACACAAAACGGAATCACCGTTCTTAATAACACGAGCGACAGAAATGTTAAAGACTCGTGAGAATTGTACTTGGATTTCTGCGCCCAGGAAAAGTGGAGGATTTTTACTAATTCCTGTTCATTCGATTGGATCCAACATGCAGATCATGTGAATTCGGATGCTGATTTTGTGAATCAAGTTGTGTTTTCAAGTTGAGTTGAGAGTGAAGCGGAAGTCCATGCAAAACCGAGTTGAGGAAAAGCTGACGCTTGTGTTTGTCTCGCGTCCTCTGTGTGATTCTGTGGTTCTGTCCTTGTTTTTGGAACTGATTTTTGTGAGGTGGTGCGTTGATAATGATTTCCCGTTGGTCTGCCGAGCCCGAATTAAACATGAGGGAAATTCCTGCAAAAATTCATGTTTTGGAGTTTGTTTGAGTGGAATGAGGAATAAACAGATTTCTCTGTTGGGCTCAGTTTCGGGGCTGGGATTGTGTCGTTGAGTCTCGGTGAGTCTGGTGAGTTGACGGAGCGGGCAGAAGTAGAAAGAGGAAAAAGGGACGAGAAATAATCCGATTTCCTCAAAATCATCAACTGCGAAGCGGAATTAGAGACAAAATTCTAAACAACAAACCGAAACCAGAGAAAGGAGAAAAGAGAGCAGAAAAGAAGAGATTTTGATGGTGAATTCTGCCTGTCCCGCATCCAACAAATCCATTTCTCTCTCTTTTCCTAATCTGGAAACTGATTCTCTTTTCAGGACACAAATCTCCATTTCCTTTTTGTTGTAACAAAAACGTATGTTGCGGTATGCTGGAACTCCTTTGAATTCACAATCTGCTTTCACAGGAATTGCACATTTCAGGTACGAACAAATCCCAGCTCCAATCTCATCCCAAAATCCAGGCACCCAATATTCAAAATAAATCTCGTCTTTTCTGCTTTTACCATCCCTTCATTTATTCATTCATTTACTCACTTACAACAGAGTCCATGAAAAAGATTACACAACATGCATTGTTTTAAACAACGATTCTCATTCATTTGCAAATTTGACAAGCTCTTGTGCACTTTTTCTCCTTTCCGTGTTTCATGTTCATAAAAAAGGCGCTTGAAATGAAGTTTGAATACGATCGAGTTTTAGTTTTTGGTGTGGAGAATTTGATGGGAAGTGCAGAGTTGAATGGGGAGTGGGAGGAGGGGGGCGGATGGAGACATGAGATGACCAGACAGACCACACACAACATCCACATTTCTCCACTCAACACGGCATTAGCATTTAAATTAGGATCTCTTTTTCTCTTCTCTTCTGTCCCGTTTTCTCGTCCACTAAATCTTTCCGGTTTGGTAAATAAAACTGGGCGAGAATTTTGTTTACTTTCCCCTTTTCCCAACACCGTTTCGCCATTTCAACATTTCAGTCCAGACGGAAACTCCATAAAAAGGCCGGATAAGGATCAGAGAGCAGAGTCAAGCGATGACCACTCTCAGAAATCTCTCGCATGTGTCACACGACCACTTTTAACGGAAATCCAATACTCAATTTCTATTTGTTTAGCAGTCAAACTGCGGAGGATCTCAATTCTCAATTCCTTTTCCCACTTAACCGAATTTTCCCTCCTTCTCCTTTTCCCTCACTCCGTTTCATCACCGCATTTGAATTCATGGGAAAATGGCGGCTTTTAAAAAATGGGACGGAATGACTTTTGTGACGACCGCAGTTAATGACGTGGAATTTGAGAAGAGCGTCTTTATTTACAGCTCCTGTTCCCACTGACAGCGGAATTTGTCATTCAGATATCTTTTGTTTGCACTGGGATTTGGGATTTAGCGATCCGAACCCCATAACAAAACCCGAGGAGCAGATAACAACTCTAAACTCCGGACATTAGTAAACAACAGAATGAAACAGTCAAAAGTGGAGTCAAGGCGAAAGTGACAGGATGAGTCCAGACCAGAGCAAAAACAAGAGGTTCATCACTTTATTCCCCTCAATCCAATTTTGTCCTTGTTTACCGTTCGCATTCTCGCTCTTCTCTCTTCACTCTGCACTCGCACATTTCTTCTCTCCTTTTTCTTCCTCGCGCTCAAATCTGAAAGGACAACCCAAAACCCATTTTACATGAAAAAGTTAAAAGGGCTTGAGCTCAAGTCGATGCAAAAAAAGAAGTGGAATGAAATTAGCGAAAGAAGGAAATTAAATAGAGGAAAAAAGCGGTGATTTTGTGGGTGATTGAAATTAATGAATTGGAGGATTTAGCAAAGCTCCGTTGAATTAATTAATTAATTAATTGAGGAGATTTAAATGCGCCGTTGGAGCTAATTCACCGGAATTCCCGCTGTCATTAAAATGATGATGACGAGAGTTTTATGTGACGAACAAAGCACATTTTGCAAAGAAAGGGAAATGGCGAAAAGAACAAAAGGGAAAAACTGCGCTAAGGATTTTGATAATCCTCACGTGATTAAGTGACAAACAAAAGGACAAAGAGATTCCATTTCCATTTCCATTATTTCCATCCCAAACACACAATTCTTTCTTTTCTCATTTACAATTCCCAAAGTTTCTCAGAGTGAGAAAATGGTGAAAGTAGCAGAGGTTTTTTGAGGCAGGAAATTCCAAGCGGTGGAGCAGAAAAGAGAGGACACAAAAGAAAACAAAGACAAAACAATCCGAGTTTCCACTTTCGTCCTGCTCCTTCGCACCAAAAATTATAAGAATCAAAATGTTTAAGCGAAAATGCAATTTAATGTAATGCGAATGAAGAATTGAATGACCTGAAACAAGGAATCGGAGACTGAGGATTTTTCTTATTCAAATTCAACGCTGACTGATCCACCGAGAATCCAGACTCATGAAAAATCCTGTGGATTGGAACAGCGTTTTCCATTTTGAGTCCTGTTTGTGCGTTGTGCGTGTGTTTGTGCGTGTGGTTGTGGCTGGGAATAAGGCTAAAAGCTAAGAGGCGACGAGCGAAGGGTCAGGAAATGACATTTGGACTTTATTGTGCGTGTCTCGTCTTTTATATTTTGTCCCTCTCCACCCAAAATATCACTTTTTCATCAAAGGAAAAAGAAAAGCAAGGTGAAGAAACAAGATATTATTTTTCCTCTCTCGAGTCATTTCATCCGCTCCTTTTCTTGGCCGTTTCTGCTCCCTTTTTTCCTTTCCCTTTTCCTGCGCTTTGAGCTGCCACAGCTGCCGTCGTTTCCGGATTCAGATTCAATAGAAAATGTCATGCTGTGATATTGACTTTGCTCTTTTCAATAGCACATTAAAATATGAATGAAAATAATATGAATTTTAAATGGAGCCCAAAGGAAAACCTGATTCCAGCTCACTTTTTTCCCTCTTCCACTCCCAACGCTCAACACTCAACACAGCACAACAACAAAGCAGAATCAACAACGCAGAAACTTTTTATCCTTTCCTTTTTGTTCTGTTTCAGGTTTGAGCTTATGAAAGTGCAGGACTTTTTCTAAACTAAACATTTCCCCGAAAACGGGCTGAATGGATAAAATGTGGAAAGTCCAGCTCCAAAAGTGCGGTTGGGAGAAATCAAGTGTTGATGAAAAATAGTTTGTGGTTTGGTTTGATGATGAGCGCAGCGACTCTGATGAGCACTTAATTTCCCAATCCCCCAAAATTACCCACAAACTTTTTGTTTTTCAATTACCGCTCTTTTTTCATCATCATATTCTGAAGAAGAGAAGAAAAGAGGAGAAATTGTGTTGGCCTACTCTCGACTCAACTCAGCGAAGAAGCGGCCGGATTTTGGGTTTTGGGTTTTGGGTCATGCTCATCATTTCCCGTGGAAATGTTCTCTTCTTGTCTTGAGTGAAGGCGGGATTAAAGTGCAGAAAAGTGAATCTTGTTTGTTATTTGAGAGCGAGAAAGTGTAATCTTTTGAGCAACGAGTTTTATTTGTGACTCTGATGATCATCTAACAACCAATTTTCTCTACTTTTCCTCTCTTTTCCTCCTTTCACTCTGAGCTCCTTTTTTCCGTTGACTTTGTGCGATAATCCCTGACTTTTATCCACTTTTTCATTACAACTTTATCCTTTCCTTTCCTTTTCTTTTGGGTATTTACTCTTGTTTTGTATTTAGTATTTCCTATGAAGCCGGAACTCATCTCGCAATTTGAAATTAAAATGCTCAAGAAAACATGTGAAGATGATTAGATTTAATTTTGAATCCTGCTCTTTAATCTGTTGATGTTTGTTAGGGAAATGAATAAAATGAATAAAAGTAGTAAATAACATGAGTAAATTGTGGAGAGGGAGAGAGGGAGACGTGAGATGGGACGAGGTGAGTGGACTTGAGTCGACTTGAGCTGAGTCGAGGTGGGTTTCTACTTTCTACTTTGTACTTCTTTGTAAGACTTTGTTGCTTTGTTTTGTGATAAGACGGATGAAAACGGGGGAGCAGAAAACAAGAAGGAGGGGAAAGAAAGGAGAAGCCAAGATGCTCTTAAACCTGAAAATTGGAGTCGAGAGAAGAGAGAAAAGCTCAAGGGGAGGAAAAGAAGAGAAAAGAAGAGAGGGAAGGAAACAAAAAACATCTGACCTTTCTTTCTTTCACAAGTCAAGGAAAAGGAGGAGAGAGAAGAGACTAATGAATATAAACTACGTTTCTGGCGGAGACCTAATAAAAGATAAATTCAGTTTCAGCTCAAGTCAGATTCCTCCGCAAATTCAAAGCCAAAAGTTTTATTCAATGAAAAGGGAGGAAAGGAAAGAGGGGAAAGAGGAAGTGGGAACGGGCGAAAAACACAGTCTTCTTTTCTTTCCCCTCTTCACTCTTCCTCTGCTTTTTCAGTCCATCTCAGCGGCCACAATTAGCGACGACCACTTTCTTCGTTTTCCTCCTCAATCCTCAACCGATAAAATTGCTTTTTAATCACAATTTATGAACTCGAACCTTTTTCTCTCTTTAATGAAGATGGAGGACTCATTCTAAAATCCCCGTTCAACAATCAACGCAGCACACACTCCTAAATTACGCACTTTTCTATTTACCATTTGCATCCAAATTACACCACTTGAACCCTCTCCACCTCCTCACCTTTCGCATTCCGCGCTCAAAACCAACCACACAAAATACTCACTAATTTCACCAGCCAGAAAACGTCCCGTCACTTTGGAAATATTCATGAAAAAAAGAAGAAAAATGAAAAGTCAAGTCTCGTGTCAAAGGGGACGAAAAAGGTAAAATGTAAAGTGTAAGTTGAGAAGGAAGTTGTGAGAAGTGAAAAGTCACTTGTTCTTTGACTTGAGTCGAGTCGAGACTCGAGTTGACTTGAGCTGAATTGAATTGATGGCGTCGGGAAAAAAGGGAGAGGAATTATGAATGAAAATGTGTGAGAATTGCATAATATTTTCACACAATTCCGAATTCCGAGGGTCTGTCAACTCATTTTTCCTCTTTCTCTCCCGTTCACACAGCAGAATTCGGAGCCACTCGCAACTCAACTCTGTCGACGCATAAAGAACATGTGTGCACTTTTTTAAATTGTCATCCATAAAATTTGGGAATTCCAATTTCAAAAGAAAGTGCAGCAGGAAATCCGAACTGCGGACATGATCAAAATGATCAAATTAAATGTAACTGCTCGAGCAAATGCAAAAAAGGGCCGTTCCAAATAAATGGATGAGAAATGGAGAAATTCCCTCGCATTCAAATTCAAATTCCGCTTCAAACTTCAAACTCAGCCTTCACACAAGACAGGAATATTATCCAATCCAATCCAATTCACTTTCCTCCACTTTTTTAAACCTTTTTCTTTGTTTTCCCAAATTTCTTTTCTTCTTCTTCATTTGATTTTGATTTGATCAATTTGAATCCCCATACTAAAATGTTATGAGGCGTCTTCCGCCAGAATCAGAAATGAGAAATGAGAATCCGGGGATTTTTCATATCTGAATTTTAATCAAGGCATCTTTTCACTCATTCCTCTTTTTATTACCGCTCAATTCAAAATTCAAACTCAATTTTATTTTGTCCGTCTTGGAACGGAAAATAATTGAAAATATTTCAATTCTCAATTTTGAGGAAAAACTGGCTCAAGAACAAAGGATTTTTGGACGGGGTACAAAATACAAAATACAAAACGGGACTTCCAGAAAAATATTTCTACGTTGAGGAAAAATGTTTGAAATGCGGAGGAAAGAAAAGGAAGTGGAGTGATGACCAGTCCAAAAACCAATTTGATATTTTCCAAGAAAAATGTAGAAAATCCAGAAAAAAGTATTGTAGAATTCTCTGGCTGTGGATTTGCATAAAAGACGTAGCAAAAATCAAATGAAATAGATATTTCTTTTCCCTTTGGATTTTCCTCCTCTTTTCTTGTTCTCCTTTCTCTTGCTCAGAGACAATTTATTGCGGATTTCCCAGGGGGAAAAAGCGAACAACGCAAAACACAAGTCTCATCTTCACAAACACAATGTTCAAAATAGTCAGGCTCTTCCCTTTTTGTCCTCTCGGAATGGTTTTGCACACTAAATAAAACAGAAAAAGGGAGAAGGAAAAGATGGGATTTGGATTGGAATAAATCCTTGAACATGGAATTCCACTCCGCCGCATCACACAACACAGAAAAATGCCAAAGAATGTCCTAGGTCAAGTTGAACACACACCAAAAACATGTACACGGAAAATACAAACCATATGCACAAGTTCAAACAAATCATTTTATGCATTTTGGACTCGATTTACAAAATTTAGGAGAACATCCGTTTTGATCCTCAAAACCACAACAAAATAAAAGGAAAACAAAATCAAGGTTTCAATTTGGAATAAGCGTCATAATTATTGACACTCAGAAGCTGATTCGGAATTGCGGGAGGCGACAGAAACAAATTGAAACTGCTGACTTTCAGCACTTGTTTCATTTTTGGTGTTTTTAAAGTGAATCTGGATTCTGGATGGTTCAAGATTCCAGGAAATGAATCAACTGAGTTGTTGCTCAAACAAGTAACATTTACTCTTTTTATGCTCCGAAACTTTAGAGAAGCAGAGGAAAAGAGTGAAAATCTAAATGGAAACGTGTTTTTTTTCTACTTCCACTCGGAGTTTCTTTTCCCCTTTTTCTCTCATTTTATTTATTTTCTTTGGTTTCGCTTTCATTTCTTTTTGTACTTGTGTTTTCTGTTTGTTGTTTATCCAAGTTTCCTTTGTGTTTCACTTGTAATTTTTCCCTTTCCCCCTTTTTCTGGCTTGTTTTCTCAGTTTCATTTAATAATTCATTGAATCGAGTTGAATTGAATTGAATTGAATCGTCGAGTCTTTTGTCATCATTTGCCATTCTTCTCTCCATTTTCTACCTTTTCACTTTTCATTTTATTTTCTGTTTGGATTCGAAATTCGAAATGTGGAAAACACAAACGTTTTGCTTTTTCCTAAACAAACTCTGTACAAGTTTTTTTTTGTCAAGAATGAAATTGAGTTCAATTTCTGTTTTCAGCTTTCTGCGGGTTTCACAGACGCGAAACAAGGGGAGGAGAATTAAGAGAATCGCTGGTCAAGTCTACTCAAATTGCCCAAAGTCAAACTGTTTTTGGAAAATTGGAGGAATTTGCCAATTCAAATTTGAATTGCAGACGTTGAAGGAATTTTGAGGAGTTCTTGGATATTTTTATCATTTTGTGTTTTGGAGCCGAGTCAATTTGGAGTTTTGGAGAGTTGTTCGCTGGACAAATGCCACATTTTTAAGTGGAAAGAGACTTGTTTCTTGTGTTTCCAGTTTTCGTATTTGAATCCAGAATTGAGTTGAGTAATAAAAAGCTGTAAATTCAAATGGAATGAGTTTCAGAGGAGCAGACGGGAAATCAAGTGTCGCGTCCTTAGATTTTTTGCATGCATTTTCATGTCCTTTTTGGCTGTTGACAAAAAGTTTGGGATTTGGACATGTGGGTTTTTTGTGTAGTTGAGAGACTCTTGTTGTGTTTTTTAGTGAGAGTTGGGAAGATGTGGATCTTTTCCGTGAAGGGGGATTTCCCTGTTCCTTCTTTTGTGTGTGCTGTGTGCTGGAGTTGTGTGGATGCGATGGGAAGGGATTTTATGTTCTTTGTTGCTTTTAGAGAGTGGAAGAGGAGAGTGAAAGAGGAGAAGAGGAGAAGAGAGTGGTGCGTGGCAGATGGCAGGGATCATGTTGACAAAGAAATCGGATTTTCCTACGCCTTCTTTTTTTCTGCTTTCTGCTCCTTCGTCTTGACGTCTTCCACATTCCGCGCTCCTGCATCCTGCACCTCCGTCCATTTACACGGGAAAAAGAGTGAGATTGAAAGTTGAGTTTTTAAAAAATGAGACTCATGTCCAAATCTCCGTCTTCTTTTTCCTTTCCTCTTTTCATTCAATTCATTCACATTATGAATTTTCCCCATGAATTATGACGTTTCTTATGTATTTCGTCAAGCAAAAGAAGCTCTCCTTTTCTCTCCTATTTTCTCTGCTTGTCCTCGACTCCACTTGAAATTGGGGGTTGGCGATTGGACGATCCAATTGACAGCTGAACAGTTTATAACTCCTGCTCTTTCATCATCATCCGCTCTCGTTCATTCCTATTTTTTCTACTCCGTTTTGAGCTTTGAACGAGTTTTTAAAAACTTGAAAAATGGAGCAGCGCTGTTTCCTTTTCTGCTCTTTGTTTGTTGATTTGATTGAGAGGCTGGGACTATTTGTTAGCGTCATTCCGCGAGGAGTCCAAAATCCAGATCCACAGCTTGAGCTCATTTATTCGGTGCGAGAGAATTATTTGAATTGATGTGGAGAGCATTTCCACATCGCACATCGCACATCATCATCATCTTGCTCATCTGGATTCCCCGTCTTCAAATCCATCAACATGAAAGAAATCTTTATTCTTCTCTGGACTCGGAGGCCAAATGACCCGCCATCAACTCAACTCTGCATCTCAAATCTACATTCAGGAGGGACGTGCAGAGCCAGGAATGAGTTTCTCTCCTCTTTCTCCATTTCATCTTTTTCCAGTATTTTCTCCATTCTCACACTTCTCTCTCTCCAGTTACGTGTTTTACATTTCTAAATCGGGGAAAGTTCTTTGAGAAGTTGAACCGAATTCCGGATGCAAATGCTTTTGTCTTTTGAGTCCGTCTCGCGTCTGCTGTCTGCTGAGATCAGGAACAAAACGCGCGTCTTTTTGTTCAAAGTGGAAATATGCTAAACAAAGGAGGACGGAAAATGGGAAATGGGAAATGTTCACAGGGTTTTCTTAGCTGCTTTCAGAAATGTTGAGTAAATATAAATATTTGACGTCATCTTTTTCGAATTCATCAGAGACAAAACAGACACACTATTTTGGATTTCTTTTCTCTTTTCTTTTCGAGTAAATTACTTTTAAATATTCACAAGTGCTCCGTTTTTTATGAATGGAGTGAGGATCGTTGAATTTGTGTTGTGCATGCAAAAGAGAAGAGCCGAAACGAGCGAGACTGGAAATGCGAGGGTGAAAATGGAAACTCGTCATCCAAACGGAGCTCATAAATTCGGGAGAATCATGTCATTTCGGCTTTGGCTTTTGGCTCACGCAGCAGTCAAAATAAACCAGACGAGCGGATCTGCATAAACCATCAACTCCTCTTCTCTTCTTCTCTCTTTCTCTCGCTTTCTCCGTCTTCTCGCCCCCCGCTCAAAATACTCAAAATCCACCGCCTTCTCCAACTCTTCACAAACAAAGACAAAGTGACTTGAAACTCAAACCAAATGCAAAAAACAAGTGCGAGTTCATCTCAAAAACTCCTACGGAATAAAATGAAATAAAAAAAACTTGTGGAAATGTTTTAAAATGGAAATGCAAAATTAATAATTGAAGAGGAGTTTTGAAGTGGAAACTTGAGAATAAATTGAAAATGAGATTCTTTCCAACGGAATAGAATTTTACTCATCAGAATTTTCAAGGTGCTTTTTGAAATTTGGAATAAACGGATGATTCAAGATCAAGTCGAGTCGAGTCGAGTGGTTCAGCTTGTTTATGAGAATATAGCGTGTGGTTTTTGTTGCGGTGAGCTCTTCTTGAATTCTGCATTTTCTTGTTTAAAAGAGAGTGAAAAGTGAAAATGGAGTTTTCAGTAAATAAAGACCTCAAAAAGTAATTCATTTGTATTTTGTATTTTGTTGGGTTTTGTTGTTTCCTGTTTTGTGTTTTGTGTTGTGTTTTCCTAACAAAGTTAAGGAGGACTTTGGCTGTAAATCCGATTGTTTTCCTTTCACAGGGAAAAGTAGGGAAGGAGAAGAGGGATTGTTCAAGTGAAGGGAAAGAAGAAGAGAAGAGGGGATCGGCGGACGGACATGGAATCAAACTGAACTCTTTCTGCATTATTCACAGTCTTATTTTCCTCCTAATTCCACTTCATGTGAACGGAAGAGAACGGAAGAGCACAGAAATGGAATAAAAGTTAATACGATCTAAAAGAGAACAGAGAACAAGTATTTTCAAAGTCACTTGGGAAAATTCCACACACTTTCTCCTCTTTTGTCTACGTATTTTGTAGAAATTCTAACTCCAAACTCCAAAGTCGAGTCACATGTGAGTTTCTCCAAAAATAATCTGCTTTTCTTGAATAATCCGTCTTTAAATTCTCTGACTCGTCCCTCTCCACGTTTTATTCTATTCCATTTCATTCCACGTTGGACTTGGAGAAACAGGACAAAAGGAACAGAGAAAACATTTCACTCGGGACTTCCACTCGCATCTCACTTTCCTCTCCAGCACAAAATAACACGCTCCAGTTTTAACAAGAGCTGAAACAAGTTTATTTAAACTGAGCAGAATCAAGAGTCAAGAGAAGGAAACAGTTTCAACCACAACCGAATTCAGAATCCACCTCCGAATTTCAATGTCCTTTGAGCGAGGAAAAATTAGGACTTGGAGTAATTTATTCCGGGATCAAACTCAAAAGGGCATGAAAAAATCAGAGTGGTTCAAGCGAAAGGAGGAGAAAGAAAGAGAGAGAGAGAGAGAGAGAAGAGAAATAAGAGCTGAATGCTGAAGAGAGAGAGTTTTGTTTTAATGTGACAGCCAGAATTTTGTTTTGGATTTCGGACGGAGAATCAAGAGGGAATTTGGAGTTGTGAGTGTGATGCATAATTACTCGATTCCATTTCCATTCCCATTTGACTTGTAGATAAGGACGCGCCTTTAGACGAGTCTCCCGCGAATTCTGAAGGGCCGAGGAAAAATAAGAGACACAAGAAATAAGAGTAATTAGGAGAAACAACGCTTGAAAACCCGTCTGCAGTCGCACTCCTCAAAATACACTTTCCCTTTCTCTTGCCTCTTGCTCAGCCCGATCACTCGCAGTCCAAAACCATGTAAAAATCCCCCTCTTTTCCACCATTTCCCCAAGTCCTCTCATTAGTCACTTTTCTCTTCATCTTTTACGCTCAACCACACTCACATTCTTCTTTTTCTTCTCTTTTTCTCCTGTGACGAGGCACAACTCCCGTCCCACACAAAACACCAGCAAAATTCAAAACTGGAAGCAAATTTCTCTGCCGTTAGGCTCAATTTGAAGGATGAAATCATCACGGAATTCCCCACGACAAAAAAAAACACAAATTGTTTAGATTTTATCCTTTGGAATTATTTTGGAAAAGAAAGCGCAAATACAAATAAAAATATCGGCACAGACATGAGAAAAGTAGAAAGGAAAAACTGGAGAGTGAGACATTTCGAGTTTAATCTGCTCGTGTTAAGCGTTCATGTTTTACACGTGATTTGAGTGGATTTGAGTGCGTGTGGCCACACTGATTTTGAGCATTATGAGGAGTCGCATGAACTCGAGACAGCACAAAACAAGTCCAGAACATGAAATTTCATGGAGAGGCGATCGAGAAGAAGAGGAAACGCGGAATGTGAGCCCAAATAAATAAGATTTATCCGTTCTGTTTTGTTTCGGGTTTCGGGTTCTTCTTCTCCTCTTCTGTTTTGTTCTGGACTTTGTAAATGAGATTGAGTCATAAATAATCGGAAATGGAGGAAATTCTCTCTCTTGATTTACGACCGCCGCGACCGCACTCCCGTCAGTCCTCACCAACTCCTCATTCTGCCTCTTCCTCCGTCTCCTCCGTCTTCATGACCTGACCTTCAACTCTGACTTGGCCTTCCGCCGAGTCAACCGCCAAACTCATTACTCATCTCACAAACAAACCAAATCAATTCATCCACTTCTTTGAAATTCCAGAGTCCAAACCATTAAAAAATGAGTCCAAAATCAGACTGAAAATGCTTGTTTTTGCATAATACAACTTTATTTTACTTTCCTGAGAGTCACCAGACAAAAGGAACAAGACGACGAAGGAGTGAACGGGAAAGATTTGAGCAAGTTGGTGATTTATTTGAATGTGACAGAGAGAAGAAGCAGCGGGAAAACATAAACAAAGGATATTTGACATTTCACATGTGCTGATAAAAAGACAAACAAGTGAAAGTGAGCATCTTTTGTTCTTGTCTTCCCCACTCAATTCGGTCCTCTTTCCCTCTTTTGTTGTCCTCATCCTGAAAAGTACTTTTTCTCGTGTCCTCAATTTTGAGTCACCTGTGCTGAAAAATCGGGATTTTGGGACGGAAGTGGTTGGTGGATTCCGAGTGAATGAATGACAGTTGAGGAATGTTTAATGAGTGTGGATTTGTGGAGATGAGCGAGTTGAGTTGGCGATTTGGATTCTGCTCAGGCGGTTCGTCGCGGCGTGAATTTGAATGCGAGTGGATGAAAAAGCGAGGAGGATGCGGAAATGACGGTGCTTCCGTCGGGCTCTGGACTTTGGACGACTGATCCAGTTCAACTAAACTGTGTACGCGAGCGGAAAAGTAAAACTCTGACTTTGTGCGTTCTGCTTTCTCCTCACATGAGCATTAAAAGTAATGGGAAAATGGAGAATAAAAATGAAGCATTTCTCAATCCTCGTCATTTTAGTCCGACTTCGGCACTGGGAAATCCATATGCATTTTTATTGCACAGAATTTTGAGTTATTTTATTCTCCGCTCCTTTCTTTTCTCTTTGTTGTACTTGGGAAATGTATTTAAGTTGAGCATAAATCCACTATGAAACTTACAAGGCACGTTTCTCTTGTATTTCATCTTCACATGTTTCTCTCTCTCGGCTTATGTTCATCTTCCTCTTCTTTTACTTCTGCTTCTTCTTCTTCTTCTTGTTCTCTCGGCGGAGTTGGAGCTGGAGTTGGAGCTGGAGGTTCCTTCGTTCCTTCGGGTGGATCCAGATCCAGACTCCTGAAAAATGAGTCGATTCAAGAAAATTTATGATATTTTCCCCCTTCTCGATGAAATCTCTCGCTATTTTCCGTAGATACTTTCACTAAAACCTGAGCAAGAACAAGAAGAAAAGGACTCTTTCTTTTTCTCAACTCAGCACTGAAAACATCCAGCGGAAAGGATTCTCCTTCTTCCATTTTTGAATGTTCAACTGAGCTTTTTAACCTCTTTTCTTGCTCGAATCTCCAGTTGTACTCAAGCAGATGAAGAAAGAGGAGGAAATTTACCTATGAGGAAAATGCATGCATTATGCAAATATGAACACTGTGAAAATGGGAGAGAAGGCTGGAAAAGTGAAGTGGAGTTCGGGATCATGTTGAAAACTATGAAATTGCCACGGGTTAAATGCTCCAGCTTCTGATAACTCTTCGCCTTCGTCCGATTTCAGTCCCCACAGAAATAACAGTCTCCATTCAGAATAATATCAAATTCACCCACCAAAAAATCTCTGACTTTTCATGCAGGGTGTGTGTTTTTTTATTGTGTCCTTTCAGCCGTTTCTTCTCCTTTGCGCCAAGACCAAATTGTATTTATCCGCGGATCCATATTTTGCATCTTTTCCTTTCCTCGTTTTCAGCATCCACTTCTGTACGGAACGCATATTAAAAGCAGCAGCATGTCTCTGCCCTTCCTTTACTTTTCTCTCCCTTTTTCCTTCACTCTTTGCTTCTGTTTCTCCTGCTGCTGTAACAAAAACATGTGTACTTTCCACTTTCTCCGTTTGCATCTCCACACATAAATAAAAACTGCTCACATGTGGAAAACAGAAAAAGGGAAAAAGGAAAAAAGGAGATGACAAATGGAAAGAATATGCACAAAACATAAATAACAATTATTATTGAAAAGAATATTCCATTTCCCTTTATTTTGACTCTGCTCCAATTTTATTTATGAGAAATGTGCGATTCACAAAAATGTACAAATGTTTTTTTCACATTTCATATTTCATAATTTTCATGCACCTCCGCCCGAAATTCCTTTTCTTCTCTCGCTACATTTCCCGAATAAAACATCAATTTTGACACTTGTAAATTCTCAGCGGCCGCTCCTTCATTCCGCCAGCGCCTATTCTTTCTGACAGCCCAAAATGTCCAACAACTTTCAAACCCATATATTTCTTCATTTCCGCTTTTTTCCTCCGCCAACGCCAACAAATTGTGACAAATATTAAAATCCCGCGAGGACGCAGCAGCATTTCCTCTTCAATTCTAAAATCTGCAACAAATGGAAATACACACCTTTTTTTGAAGAGTGGGGAGGAAATTTCCATTATGAATTCTTCAAAGCTCAAAGAGAAAGAAATAGTTTTTGGATTCCGTTTTTAATTAGTACAAAAAATAATGTTGTTTATAGATTCACATTATGAAATGTATTTTGGAAATTTGAGCGTGTTAATCGGGAGAAATGGACCAATTTTCTTGTGCAGTGTTGTTTTCAAGTTGGACGCCGTTTAAATTTTGGGCGGAGAGATGAGATCAGAAATTATATAAAACTGTTTGGGCGGAATTCGGAATTTATCATGACATAAATCAAGTGAAATGAGCCGAAATGTACAATGAATTTGGAGGTTAATGTGAATTTCTTTACTTAAATGTCGCATGAATAAAGAAGAAGAAAGAAGAAGAAGAAGAATAAAAGGGAAAGAGTGAAATTGTACAGGGGAAATGACTAATAAAATGTGTGTAGTTTTATGCGCTTGAATTCCTTGTTTAATTATTATTGTTATTCCGGAAACATGTTTCTCCGCTTCTCCTTTTTCCTCCTCTTTTCACACACTATTTATGCACTATTTAAATAAACTACAATTTCTCTCTGCAGAATAATTGTGCTTGTAGGAAATGCTGAGATGGTGCGTGCGACTGGAGACTGAATATTTGAATACATTTGTGCATTCATAATTCCAGCAAAATGATTCAGGAACCGAAATCCTCCGAATTAAACTTGAGTCCAACTTGCTTTTCCTTTCCCCTCCTCCGCGTAGAAACCGACACACAAAACATTCCTGCATAATTTACTGCACTTAATCAACTTGTGCACCAGAAACAGGATGAGCCGACTCCAGATCCACAAAATCCACTGGAAATCCCCTCAAAAAGGTGCCCTGATTAAACTTGTTTTGTATTTTGGGAGTGGAGGAAATTCCAAGTGGAAGCTGAAATGTTGTGCAGTTTGAATATGATTTTTCAAGTTTGATGGCGCAAGCGGATTTTGGATTCGCTTATGATTCTGGTGATTCCAGAGAGAGTTGATGTGTTTATTTATGTGTATTTGTTTGTGCTTGAGTGGAATTAGCGAGAGCGAAGAGAGTGAAGAGCGAGCTAATAAATAAGACTGTGTCTACAACTCGAGAATTCATCGGGGAAAAGCGGCCGTCGGGACTTGTGGTCAGGTCAAGCAAAAAGGGGGATGAAATTGAGTTTTCTGCTGGAATTCCGTCCTCATCTTCTCCATTCTTCATCACAACAGAGAACAAAGAGCAGAAGAACAAAGAGGAATATTTTGTGGATCCGCAGGAAAGGCGGAGACACTTGAGAATGGAGGACTCTGCCTAATTTAATAACAGCACAAACAAATTCATCCTTTTTGTTCAAATATTTCCTAGCTCATGAATTGCACAAACCAAACAAATTTATTGTAATCAAGTTTCTTCCTCTGATTTTTGAGATTCCTGCGGAAATGAAGACAATTTAGAATTCAGTTGTTGATATTTAATTGAGTCCGAGCTCTGACCTGAAGTGAACAGAAAGAGGAAAAAGAAGGACGGAACATGACAGCTGAAGAATGAGCAATAAATAAGTTTGTTGTACTCGCAGGATTTTTGTGGGAAGAAGAAGAAGAAGTTCCCGGGGGAATTCCAATTGTTTTGGCTCTGCTGTGAACTGAGAAGACGCTGAGACGCTGAGACATCCCATAAAACATGAATGAAATATAATAAATGTGATATTTATTCCCCTTTTGTTCTATTTCCATTTGATCTGTATCTGTTTCTCTCTTCTCTTTCTCCTCACAAGAGGAGAGAAATGTAAATGGAATGATACAGATAAGAAAGTTTGTTTGTGCTTTTACTTTTGAGATGGATCAAGACAAGTTCTCAACTCGAGAGTATTTTCACAAGAGGGTAAAGTCACAGAGGGAAAGGAGAGCGGAGTAAAAGAGAGTGAAAGAGAGGAATTGTATCCATTGATATTGAATGTTGAATGGCCGTGCCGTCACATCCTCTCGCGTCTCTCCAGAATCATGAAATTGATCCAACAACAACAAGAAAAGTCAAAGAAGGAAAGAAAGAGAGAAAGAAGAGGGGAAAAAAGTGGATGGTCTGGAAGAACCTCTCAAGTCTCAGACGAACCAAAAGAAAAGGAAAGAGCGAGAGTGGAAAATGATGTCGCGAGAGTGGACGAAAGAGCTCGAGATGATACCATCAAAAAGGACGAGAACGGGACGAAAAGCGATGAGTCACACAAATCCAACTCGCGCACAACAAGTACAAACAAACAGTTTTCTCCGTCACAACCCGAATCTCCATTTCACTCTTCACACACAAATCAAACTCGCTCAAGGAATCCCGTCAACACATTCCTCTCTTTCTCTCTCTCTCTCTCTCTCTCTCTCTCTCTTCTCATCACACACATCTCATAAAAACAACACACTCGCACAATCTCACTCTCTCTCACAAATCCAACACAAATCCACCGTTTCCAGTTTAGTCATCTCAATTCAATCTGATGGAATTCCGTGTTTCTTGGGAACACTCATCAAGTTTTGTTCCGTGTGGACACTTTAAAAAAAGACAAAGAGGAAAGAGGAAATTCAGGCGAGGTCAAGATTCCTAACACAAAGCAAGTTTATCTGTGACCATGATAAAAGTTGAAGCATGTGAAATATGAGGAGATTTTACTTGCTTTTATCTTTTTATTTCATACTTTTGCATTGTTTCTCATTTCCTTGTTTTTATCTGGCTTTCTCATTTCACACACGCTTATTTTTATAAAGAAAAAGGGAAGAAGGCAGATATTTCAAAGTTATCCTCTCAAATCTCAAATCTCAAGTCAACGGTGCACAAGTTTTCCACTTGTTTTCTAGGGAAATGGACAGAGAAATAAACAAGACGTTTTCGGAGGTTTCTGTTATCTCCAGTCCTTTGCCTTGTGCCTTTTGTTGTATCTTGTCCAGATAATGCTTTTGAAATTAGTCAGGGTTAAAATATGTGGAACAAAACCGTGTGATTCATCTCCAACACTTTACAAAGTCCTCATTTATTTATCTTCCAACTTTCCACATTCTCCAAATCCCAAACAGAATTTAAAGTTTTCTCCAGAAAAGAAATGGGCGGAGCAGAACAAACTCAAGAGTCAAAACTCAAAAGAACTGAAAATAAAAGGGCAACTTGTGAGAATTCTACATGAAAATTTATGCAAATTCATGTTGTTCACAAGAGTATTTTAAGCCTTTGGTTCTGATTCTGTCTCCGAAAGAAATCCAGTTTTGTGTTGGTATTTTGGGTTCGGTGTCGCGTGTAAAATATGGATGTGGAATTGGGATTATGAATGGAGGATGCAGCGAAAATTGCATTCTTTTTTGTGTCCATTAGCTTGGTTCTTGTCCCGCGGTGTCTTTTTGTTGGGGGCGGCGATGCGTCTTGAGCAGGAACGGCTAATGCGAGCGAAGGAAAGGAAATTGGGATGACGGTGGAAAGCGGAGTGAGTTTGAGTGAGGCTGGAGGTTGTGCGGACGGGAATTGATGAATAGGCTTCAAATGACTTGGATTGATTTTGTCCTGTCCACAGAACAAAGAACAAAAAACTGGAGAGGAGCAAAACCTGTGCAGCGGAATAAAAGAAGAGGAAAAATGCTGGAAATGGAACCAGTCCGTTTTTTCTGCTCTTGTTTCCTACTTTGAGTTTGTGTCTGCAGAGTCCATCATCAATTTTACTCCTCTTCTCACAGCTCAGCTCACTCCGCGAGACAACACACAACACTGGACAGAGCAACTTGAAGGACATGAGCAAACTGATTCAGCATCAACGACTCACCGTCCAGCAGGATCTCTTCACTTAACTCGATCCATCCCCCTAAAACACATTAGTGTTAATTACCATACGAATTACCAAAAACATATTTAATTAGTTGACTCGTGACGTGGATCTGAAATGTCATAATAAGTTTGTTTGCTGAATTCAAAAGGGTGGAGTTCTCTTTCCTCTTGTCGCTTTCCTCACTCGAGCCACAATCCATAAATTATCTGCTCAAATGTCCAATGTGGATCACGCTCTCTTTTCTTGTCTACATTTCATTTTAGCAGGTTGTGCAACAAACCACAAACCACTCGATCCACATTATTTTCAGTTGGCTCCAGGCAAAAGCCAAATTATGCACATATTTTATACTTTTATGGTGCATCATTATCATACAAAATCCCCATTTCTCTTTTCAAGTCTTCAAAAATTATATTCAGTTTTAATCACTGATTTTGTCCACTTTTGGATTTTGGAAGTTTCGGGAGTAACAAAAACAAAAGCAAGTAGATTTTCACAATCCAGTTTTGATAAAAGCTGAGCGACGTTGTAAAAATGAAATGGTGATTTATAAAATTGTGACTGCTGCTGTGAAAATGAATAATAAATGAGTTTTGTGATTGTTTTGCATTTTGTAGCGGACTCTTGCATCAAAATAATATGAAATGTGAAACATAAACAAGTCATAAAGTTGTGCATAAATCTCACGTTTTCAATCGGAGGTGAATGGGAAAAGAAAAAAGGAGCAGAGAAGACATGGACAAACAACAAACAACAAAGGACAGATGATAAACAATAAATAGTATGAAATGTCAATCGAGAATTGAGAGGAATAAAAGAGAAGGGGATATTTTGACTGCGGCCACTGCACGAGAATCTCTGAATTTTGTTCCTCCTTCCTCTTGATCTGTGTTCAGATAAATAATGAGCTCATGTAAAAGTGCGGACGTGCGGGCTCCTGCTGATCTATTTTATTCAGTCTACACCACATTCAAATCCAAGTAAATCTGATTCAACTTGTGCAAATGTTGGATTGTTGGACGCGGAATGAAACTCCACTGGAAATATCACCAAACATGACCAAATATTTACTGTTTTCTTTCATTTTTTCCTGCTCTTGTTCTTGTGTTTGGGTTAATTAAATTAGTAATTAAAATGATTATGTGTTGGTGAGCTGCAAAGTGATGAATGTGAGCTACATTCACATTCCGCACTCGAATCAGAACATAGAAAAGTTGCGAGGTGGAGACTTTGGATTTTGGATTCCACAAAAAGATGAAAAGAGTGGCAGAAAAAGAGAGGATAAATAATTCACAAGGAAATCCAAGGAGATTCTGAGTTGAACACAAGAAAAGGCACAAGAAAAACAAGATTAAATAATGGCGTTAATTTTGGGCGCAGTCAAAATCCGTTGGATTGAAAAAGGTGCGAGCTGCGAACGCGTCTGTGTCAAAGAGCGAGAGAGAGAGAAAAAGAGAGAGAAAGAGAGGCTCGTCCTTGTTGTTGTTTTGACTGTTGAAGAGTGGACGTGAGTAAATTGTTGGAGAGTAAATTGTTAATAATGTGGAGTACAAAATAAACTGTGTGTTGTGGTGTTGATTTGGGGTTGCTCAGAGCTCAGAGTTGAGAGTGCAGGAGCTGAGAAGAGTGAGCATACAAAATACACAGTACAACACATGAATCAAGACAGAGTGAATGAAAGGAAAAGCTGAGAGCAGGTGGAATTTGGTATGGAAAATCAGGATACGCAAAATATGGAGTGTGCAAAAATTGTAGATAGAGCAGATTCGCGTGATAGGAAATATGAAATGAAATGGATCAGAAATGAGGATTGATTTAATTGGAGCAACTTTTGTGCACTTTTATTCTGTTATTTATTGCGAACATGCTCACTCGTTTACAACTCACAATATCCACTTTATGATTTACACTTTGCTCTTTACACGTCCAATTTACAGCACTTTGAATCCAAAAGTCCCCTCCGGCCATTTTCCAACTTGTGCGCTGTTTTGTGGATGCAAAAGCATTACACAAATCCCCATCAATTCACGTGTTACACAATCACACTCATCCATAAATATCAGTTGATTCCATTCAATCGCACAAACGGAATCCTTCATTCTTTCTTTCAACTGTCAAGTTTCAACTGTCTCATTTATCCATCAGAAATCAGCATCAACAATTCCACATCCACACAAATAAATCACAAATAAATATCTCAAACATTAAAAAGGATCCATTTCATTTTAATACTCACCACTTTTTTACCGCCTTCAAATTCAGTTCAAATTCAGATAGCAAACCCACAAAACACAAAACACAACATGAAACATAAAATGTTGATAAAAGACTGTCAATAAAATACAGCGCAGTTGATTCTGTCCACTTGATTCTCCTTCATTTCTCATTTCTTTTGCTCCCTTTAAACAATATTTGTAATTCATCCACATTCCGCAATTATTCCGCAATTCTCCATTCTCGACGAGCCAAAATAAATATTAAATATTGGGAATCAGTTGCAAGTTGTCTGCGCTTTCCTCTTTTTCTGGTGAGTTGGTTGTGTGGAGTTTTCATGTGTAGAATATTCCTTTGTGACTGGCGATACTTGGATTTGAATGCTGAATGCGATGAGACTCTTATTTTTCCTTTTACATGTTTATTTTTGTGCAGAGTTTTGTATGAATATTGAATGTTGAATGGAGGACGTCAGATTGAATAAATGTGGATATTTGTCCTTTGATTTCCCGACTTGTCATCTCCATTCAACTCTTTTTCTCTTTTTCCCTTTTTCTCTTTTTCTCTTTGAACATTCCTCTTCTCTTTTTCTGATTCCATTCTGATTCTGTCCTTTTCCTGTCAATATCCCATCACGAGACGCTGCACAACCCCCACAAAACACAACACAAACAGCGAACAGCGAAGGATTCCTCCCAACTTGATGTGAACACAAAACACAAAACAGAAACCAAAAGCAAAGTCTCCATTCAGCTTCATTTTTTATTCATGACTCCACTCGCTTTGCATTTCATTTCATCTCATCTTGAGATCTCCGATGAGTTCAGTTCTGTGCACAGGATTTCCATCCATTCCCATCTTTTCATTTGTCTACTTAAATTAATCTGCGCTCTCCAGTTTATTTCCGTGTTTTCCACTGGGACTCGCGAATTATGAATTATCATTACAACTCATCTTTCCTTCTTTTTTACTCCGTTTTCTACAATTTTCCGCCTCTTTCTGAATCACTGATCAATTCTGCGTCATTTCAAGAGTCCTGTTCATCACGAGCTAAATCAACTGCATCTGCATGATTTTTCTTACTTTGACAGGAAGAATTATTATTCATTTGGAAATGTGGGGAAATTGTGAGTGCAGTGTTGAATTTGGGTGAGATTGAGCAGACTGAGGTTTTTTGGACGAGGAGATTCATCTCAATGCAGTATTTTTGGTTGTTATTCTCTTGTCCCGATTTGTGTTTTATGCACTAGACGATTTTTGGTCTGTGTGACGTTTCATTCTGTTTCAGCCGCCGTCGACTTGATCAACCAAAAGGAAAAGTCACAAGACAACTCACGTCAATCAAATGAAATGTCCGAGTTTTGCATCCAACTTGTGTAACACAAAAAGGGAACATCTCGACTCGTTTTTCTTTGAAAAGTCATGTCCAACAGAATTCTCATTCATTCATTTCCTCGCCCCGTAAAAAGTAACCACATGAATAAAAGAGAATTTAATTTGGACGCAGTTTCATCACTCGATCTTTTATTCTTTTGTTCTCATTTCATGCACTCGTCACTCGTTGGATTTTATTCTACTTCCATTTTGCTCGCTGCAATTTCCAAAGTGAATCTTCCTTTTCTGCTTTTGTCTCCTCAAATCAAATCTCAATGCTTCATTTACCTTTTCTACTTTTTGCAGTGTCACGCTCAATTTTTACCTCGCACAAAACTACAAAGCAACAACAAGAGCTGAAAAGGATTACGCAATTCAGGTTTGAGTTTGGGCAAGCAGAGGAATATCGAAGGATGGAAAATGGATTGAGTCTGTTGAAATGGGCAGGTGTGGATTCTTGTGCTGTTAAATGGAAAGTGGAAAGCGGGTGCTGCTCATTTAAAAATGGTGCCGTTTGAAATGCGTGTGAATTGAGCGGGATTTTTGTGGGAGGGGAATGGGGAATGTGGATTGGTGATTAGTGGCTGAGGAATTGGATTAGATGACGGAGGCAGAGTGAGAGAGTGAAAGAGTAAAATGCATAATGAGTAATTAGTGTCATAATCTCATTTTGATGACGTGGTCCAAATAAATTTCCTCTCATCCGCCGACTTGATTGCGCTGCGGTCTTCCTTCATTTCATCTCTTTGCCTTCGCCTTTTCTTTCCCCAGATCCGAGCTCCGGTTTCCTCTCCTTTTCATTCCACTACGTTTCTACAAACTTGTTTTCTTCTTCTCAGTTTCCAGTTTCCAGTCTCACATTTCCACAGCACGCAAACTGATTTCCTATTCTGGGCGATCCGCGAGGCTCTTAATTAAACTGACGCAACTCCCGGAATTTCAAAGTTCCTCCATCCGCTCAAACTCAAAATGGTACGCAAAAAGAGGAGGAAAAGCAGACGCGGAATATCCCATTTCATTTAACACAACAAGAATAATTATTCTTATTCCAAATTGAATCAATTCCTCTCTTCTCTTTCCACCACGAATTCCAATTTGAATGCCCTGCATAATTTCATATCATTAAACACAAAACCCCACTCAAATTCACAACACACAAAGCACAAAAGGTGGAATTGTTCTCACTCCGCTTTGTCCTTTCCTCAACCACTTTTGAGATGGAGAAAAAGTCCAATAAAAAACATGATTATGAATTTATTTTGGTATTTTGTCCTTTTTTAAGCGTAAAATGTAAAATGTAAAAAGACATGAAAGAAGAACAAAATGATCATGATCAAGTTGAAAATGGTTCATTTTCCTTGGGGTTGTTTGCGGTTTGTGGCTCGTGTTTTGTGGTTGAGGCCGCCCGTTGAAGTCTGTCTCGTTTTGGCTCATTAATAATTTACATTTTCCAGTTTGGGTTGATTTTGGGTCGGGCCATTTGTGTAACTAGGATTAAAATTAAGGAGTCTGCCGCCGGAAAGAACAAGAGAGAACTGAAAACACAAGGACCGGCGAAAAGGAGAGTCGCACCGGGAAAAGAAAAGCAGACGGCAGAATGAGCTCGTGTAAATTTCAAAGACAAAGGAAAATGAGGCTGTGACGAGTGTTTATTTTCCACTTTGTTCAACAGAGTAAATAATAAATGTGCGGAAGAAGGAGCTTCAACTCAGCTTTAAATGGACAAAAGTACCTTTTTTGCTAATAATTAAATGCTTCCTCTGAATTATAAATTCATCTTTGTCTGTTCATTTCTTATTGATGTGAGACAGGTAAAAGGCAAAAGAGGAAACATGCGGAAGGATGAGGCAAATGCTGGAATAATAAATGAGCAGAGTTACTTATTTCGGATGAAAATCATGTGAATTTGGTGAAAGTTACGTCGTTGACAAATTTTGAAGGGTTTTTGCGGCCGGGGAATTGAATTGACGAAACGGAGAAGATAATTCCGAGTTGCGAGTAAAAGTGCTGATGAGGATGAGGAGAAATGAGAAATGAAATTTTATGAGGAGGATGAAACGAGGGATAAGGCTGAAATGGATATGAAATGAAATCCCTTTGGTTTCCTCCTGCACTCACAAGTCAAAAGTCAAGAGACAAGAGAGAAGAGAGAAGAGGACAGACGACACTGGAACAGGAGGAGTTTTCTCTTGTCTGCAGCCAAATCCATGTGAAATGTCATCATTTCCAACGCCCAAAGGCCATAACATGATAATAATAATAATAATGCACAAATGATGAATTCTTCTCTTTGGACTCGGAGTCACTCCGTGAACAAAGTGAACACGTCAAAAGTGGAGTGTTAAACAGAGACGGAAAATACTCGAGTACAAAATCCAAAGGGATATTATTTCCCTTAATAACTTGTCAATGAGAAATGTGAAATGTGAGGGATAAAACATGTGCTGTGTGCATCTCACCTTTTACCTGGGACTCCGTCAATCCTCAACACAACCCACAGAAACCCAAAGAACCAGAAACCAGAAGAGAAAATAGAAAATAGAGAAGAGAGATCTCGAGATGAGAGACAAATTTAATTAAACTAATGCATTCCTTATTTTTACAGCTTGTTCAATCCAATTCCTTTCATCACCCCACACAAAAATACTCTCAGTTCAACATCTTTTCCCTTTTCCCCTCGTCCGCTCATCCTTCTCATTTCACCTCTTACATTTGGATCCAGCACTTTTGTCAGTCCTACGGAAAGTACGAGTGCTTTTCACCAAAAAATACATTTCATTTCAGGATCTGACGACCTTAAATTTCAAATTGGGAACGGCGTTCAAATGTGACAATAATTATTATTGAAAAAAATGTTTATTTATTACTGTGCATTTGAATTTGGATGATGGAGTAGATTAATGGAATCGGTAGGAAATGTGCGGTGGGATGAAGCCTGCCACAGACATGTCCAAATCCTGAAAGGAACAGAATAATATTGAGAATAATAATGAATGATGATGATAATGATTCGGATGGATAACAGCTCATAAATTGATAATAAAATTGGTAATAGTCAAGAAAAGTAAATCTATTATTTAATTCCTGAGCAGAACAAAGGAAAAGAGAAGGGAGCAGAAGAGAGGACATGCGAAATGCAGAAGAGAGGAGCAGACGCAGAGTCTTTAATGTATTATTCAGCCTAATACAAAATTAATGTGAACTGTAAATAGCGAATGCATGAGGAAAGAGTTTTGAGTTTAGAGACTGCAGAAGAGACTCTCTCGTCTCTGGTGTGTGTGAATACGCTGTCCACTCGCCCAACTCCACACCAAACACTCCCCACACCAAACACACCAACGAGTTCTGAGTTGAGAGGAGACTCGAGTCAGTTTATCACAGGCCTCCGCGATGCACAGCCAACTCACTTTTCGCTCCCAAAACTCAAAACCCAAAACAATCCCAGAAAACCTCACTTGAGCCGTCAAACACAACCGAAACTGGAATCCACTGGTTTTACATTTTCATTGTCTCTGCGAGCTGTGATTTTCCCAAAAAAAAGTGTAAAAGGATTCAAAATGTGCGTAAAAATAAAAGAGAAGGAAATGCTGGTTTGGAATCAAAAGTGGATTATTCGCCACATTCCCAATTACCAATTTCCAGTCGGCTCCACTTCTCATTGTGAAACTCCGTGCAACAATTATTAAACATGAAACGTTTGAATCAGCATCAAAATGTGAATAAAAATTAAGGAGGAATAAAAATGGTGAATTTGGCAGTGACTTTTGTGTGTTTGTTGTGGATCGGAGTGATTTGTGGTGTTGGGAGTTCCAGCTTCGGTCAAATTGAGTCATGTGCTCTCCAGACTCCAGAGTCAAAAACAAAACAAAAAGTCGGTGAGACGCTCTTGTGTCAAATCCGGAAAATCCATCCGGATTTGAATATCCTGAATTTGACCGAGTCCGTTTTAAATCCGAGTTGGAATTCCGAGCAGTCCCCAGAAAAAGTGACAAGAATAAGATTAATTTGCAGCGACGTTCTGTTTTTTCAGTCCGTGTTGAAATTGGAGGAGTTGTTGCGTCCCTTTTCCAATTTGAACCAGCTTCACATCCAAAACTGCAAATTGACCAATTTGAGTGGAGAACATTTTCGTGGACTCAGCACGAGCCGACTGGAAAGTTTTAGTGTGCGAGGGAATTCGGAATGGCCTCAACAAAAACTGGGACTGGAAATTTTACCCGGGGGTTTCCCACAAAAAGTGTCATTTTCTCTCCGATCTTTGGATTTGATTCGGTTGAATGTGAATGAATTTCCAGTGGGTTTTTTGTGTCAGTTGACCAATTTGACGAGTCTCAATTTGACAGGAAATCATTTGAGTGACATGAGTCAACTCGGATTTCCTCCGGGAAATGGCTCGTCTTGTGCTGAGGACTGGAATCAATTTGTGGGTCTCAAATCCCTGGATTTATCTTCAAACTTTATCACGAGTTTACCCAAACAAAAATTAGTGAGACTGAAAAACCTGGAAGTTCTGCGACTAGAAAATAATAAAATCCAGAGTGTTCATCCCGCTGCGTTTCAAGGACTCGACTCCCTGCAGAAACTCAATTTATCCTCAAATCATATAGATTTCTTGTCGCAAAATGTGTTTGAATCCAACATCCGCCTCCAAGAACTTGATCTGTCATACAACAACCTCACTTTAAATTTACCTGCAGCACAAGATCCAGATCCAGATTCAAATCACAACAACAACAACAACAAGAATGTGACGAATCCCTCGCCGTTTAATCTTCTGCCGCGCCTCATCATCCTCAACCTGAGTCACAACAATATTTCGCACATTTCCGCCTCTTCATTCTCTGGACTTTCCGCCTTGAAAATCCTGGATCTGAGTTACAACTCCATCTCGTCACTCCGCATTCAACACTTGACTTTTGGCCAACTGTCCAGTTTGACCTATTTGAATTTGGCGGGTAATCAACTGAGGACGGTGACTCTGTCCATGTTTTCCAGTCTCGCTCGTCTCCAGCGGTTGAGTCTCGACGACAATCTTCTCCAGGAAATCCACGAGGATGCTTTCGTCAACTTGTCCATCCAGGATTTGAGCCTTACCCGAAACAAGTTGACATCCGTTCCGCCCGCAATCAGAGGACTTCCGCTGAGGTCGCTGGATCTGGGTGCGAATCATTTGGAGCAAGTCCCGCCCGCCGCCTTCTCCACGCTCACTCACCTCTTCGGCCTTCGCCTCATCAACAATCAAATACGCGAAATCCCCAAGGATTTCTGTAAACATTTGCACAAATTAAAGGCACTCAACCTGGCCCAAAATAAAATTGTCAAGATCCACAACTCTGCGTTTTCCCTTTGTCCCGAGTTGAAAATCCTTCGGATTGACTCAAATGAGCTGAATCAAATCCCGCCGAATTTTGCTGGACAATTGAAGAATTTGTTGTGGCTGAATGCGTCGGGGAACGGAGTGACAGGGTTGGATTTTGGTCAGTTGCCGTCGGATTTGGAGTATCTCGATGTGAGTCACAATCAAATGAGTTCTCTTTGGGGCGCCAACACGGATTTTTATTCTCATCCGCGTCGACACGGTCACGACCACTCCCATTTGCATCATCAGAATGAAACGAGGAAAAATAAAATGCAGAGCACAAATCTCAAGTATTTGGATGCTTCGCATAATAAATTAAGTTTAATTTCTCCAGAGTCCATTCCGATTCGACTGGAAATCCTTCGTTTGTCGCACAACCAAATTCAAAAAGTAAACCCTGAAACTTTTACAAACTCTCAGAACTTGAGAAGAATCGAACTCAATTCCAACAAATTAACGAGCTTGCACTTTACGACATTCAGTTTTGCACAATTTGTGGACATTTCAGGACGTCAACAAAAAAGTACAAGTGAAAGGCCCTTTGTCCAAGTTTTCCTAGCGGTACTCATCAACATCAACTTTTGTATTTTCACATTAAAGTTTTTATAAGCAATTTATGAATTTGAATGTTTGGTGTGATTTTTTGCACACAGGGAAATCCGTTTGTTTGTGACTGCGACATGGAATTTTTGTTCAATCAATTGAGACCGAATCCCTGGAAGTTGCCGACCGCGAGTTACAATTTGAATCATCCCATGAGCATTTCAGATGCGGAATCCATCCTCTGTCATCTCCCATTTTCCAGATGGACTTCATCAAAGAGACTCATTGAAATGAAACCCCAGGATTTCCTCTGCACTTACAAGTAAATCAATAC
>JABASP010000490.1:0-51537 GCA_019776565.1 Sminthurinus signatus
TATATATATGTACAATGTACATGCATGTATATGTATATCTGTACATGCTTGGATAATATTATAAGAATATAGACTTCATTTTTGTTTCTCTTTACGAGACCTTTTTGTGTATCTTTTTTTTTGTACATAGATATATAAGTATACTATGTACATGTATGTAGAAAGTAATATACACACATTACACATGCATTTATATTAGGGTACAGTATAACAATATTATTATTATTATGATACAGCTATTTTATTCAATGTAATTCAGAAAGAGTAAGATGTTATAGAAGGTGGTAAAAATTGAAATGTGGTAAAGAATTGAATTCTGAATTTAAAAAAATAATAATAATAATTGTTATATATTTTTTAATTTTAGTTCCACATAATATTTTATATCATAATATATTATATACTGATTAATTTGTTTTCTTCATCTTCTTTTAATCAAAGGTGTGGAGAACTTAGACAGTGGAGTCGGTATCTATGCTCCTGATGCTGAATCCTACTCTACCTTTGCTGATCTCTTTGACCCCATCATCGAGGACTACCATGCAGGATTCAAAAAGACCGACAACCACCCAGCTTCTGACTTTGGAGATGTCAATGCTTTTGTCAACGTTGACCCCGAAGGAGAGTACGTCGTGTCAACTCGTGTCAGATGTGGGCGTTCTCTTGAAGGATACCCCTTCAACCCTTGTCTCACTGAGGCTCAATACAAGGAGATGGAGAGCAAAGTTTCATCCACCCTCACTGGACTCGCCGGAGAACTCAAGGGAACTTACTATCCACTCACGGGTATGACAAAGGAAGTTCAACAGAAACTCATCGATGATCATTTCTTGTTCAAGGAGGGTGACAGATTTTTGCAGGTACATTTAATTAAATTTGGTCCATACATGTATACATATTATACTCTGCCTACTACTACATTAGTAATATATATAGAACATTGTATCTCCATTCCTCATACGATTATACGAGAGACGAGTAGAGTAGTACAACTTTCCTTCAAAAATATCATTAAACTTCCCATCAGCATTCTATCATCACTGTACTATTGATGATGTTCTCTCTCTTTCAAGCCATCATCATGAAACTGATCGTTTGCATGTCATTCAACCGTTTTTACAAGGACGTACTGACATTTCTCAACTAATATTAGTATTACCATAATTATTATTACCTATAGGTACAATTTTTGTCTACAAATTTGTAACATATATTACATGGTACTATGTACCATGTGACTCCATAGCCCATACACGAAATGTTCATGAGTTATTTATATTTACTACCATATGTACATTGTGTATGTATGTATAATATATATATATAGTTAAATGAAACAAAAAACGAGAGGAAAGAAATGGAGAAAGAAAAAGAGATAAACAGTATAGAATGTAGGTATAACAAAAAAAAAGATCAGAAAGAGAAAAAAAAAATCAGAACCCATGTGTATAATATATCCATTATTATAATCAATGATTATATATTTACGACTTCACAGTATTTTAACACATTTAAATGGGGTTTTAAGCCTCGTGATTTTTTATTATATGACTGACTTTATTATTATTTTTTTTCTCCTCTTGCTCTTATAGGCTGCTAATGCTTGTCGCTACTGGCCATCAGGTATTTTTATCTATATTTATTTATGATTATACTATTATTATTATACATAATATATTATGCTCTACTATACGTTTGCATGAATACATAGGTAGATGTATTTATATATATATATTACTTTATACATTACATGTGTAACATGTATACTTATGTTTATGTACAAAAAGGTCGCGGCATTTACCACAACGACGACAAAACTTTCCTCGTCTGGGTCAATGAAGAAGATCATCTCCGTATTATTTCTATGCAACAAGGAGGAGATCTCGGAGCTGTGTTCCGTCGTCTTGTTTCAGGTACGTTGACAACTAATTTTTAAAAACGTAGTATGATATCTAGCATTCACATTTTTTGAATGTCATTACCTGAAGTAGTTCTCTATTATCTATTATACATGATAAAAGTACTAGATCTGGCTACGTAATGTATTTGTACTGTTCATCATAATTCAGATATCGTTTTACATTAATACATAAAATATTACTATTATTATAATATATATTTAATAGTATTATTCAGAATATCAGTGTACAAAATCATCAAAGGATTTACCCTCATTCAATTTAATTCTAATCAGTCACAGCTTTTTTTTTTGTCGTAATATGATACTAGATACTAGATATTTATGCTATATAATATTATTGTAAAAGTATAAAAGTATTTGTCCTAATCTATACTACATACAAGTCTATAGATCCATTCTTTACTCTCTCTCTCTCTTCCCTCTTCTTGTTTTTTATTCTTAAGTATATTCGTGTGATTATTATTATTATTATTTGAAGGCTCCTATTACGTGTCTTTGTTATGTTATGAAAAACGAAGAAGAGACAAACAAATTTCCCCCTTCCAAATGATAAATTTAGCTAGCTAGATTTTATCTACTCTCTTTCTAAGTTTTAACTATAAATGACAAGCGGAAAAACGAAAGGAAGTATTCTAATAATGCAGACTTTTAGACTAGTGAGTGTATAAATTGAAAAAACAAATACGATCTAGCTTATAGGTTATAGCTTATACGATCTAATTTTATATATACATCTATACAATAATACAGATAAATTCATGTACAAGAGCCAAAAATGTTTCCTTGTTTAACCTTCATGTAAAGTCAGGGAATCTGGTTTGGTGGTGGTGGTGTGATGACGATAAACTTGGTCGTCGCTTTTTTTATTTTTTTCTATTATTATATATGTACATATGGTTGTTTTTTGAAGCGATTGATGAAACGAATGAAACGAAAGATGTAGTGCATACGAGGATTCTACAATATATATAAATATATATACGATTTGTATATATATATAAGACTAGTAATAATAGGAATACACCGAGAGAACGAGAGAGACAGAGAGACCTTATCAGATGTTAATATATTTCTATATGAAATACATGTTTACTTTGTGTACACGTTCACGTAAATATCAAGTACATTAGATTGTTTATGTAGACAGGCAATGTTCAATGTTTACCCGACTGATTTCAATGTGTATCTTTTTTTATTTTACATTTTATTTATTTTTATTACTTACGAAGAAACCTAGTATATGTTTTCATCTGTATAGCGTCAAAATTAAAATATGTTTTGAACATTTTGTTTCGCTTGTCAAGAATGTGATTACATCTTGCCAACAAATTGTATGCATTGCAATACATGTATATATGTGTATGTGTAAAGACAGTACATGTGTGAACGATTACATCTGATTACGTAAAACAATGTTAACAGCTCAGGCTTCTTTTTTTTAAAAACAAAATATATATTTTGGTTTTAGGTGTCAAAGAAATTGAGAAGCGAGTGCCATTCTCCCGATCTGACCGATTCGGTTTCCTTACTTTCTGCCCCACCAACTTGGGTACAACTATTCGAGCCTCTGTTCACATCAAACTCCCCAAGTTGGCTGCTGATAGGTCCAAATTAGAAGAAGTTGCTGCCCGTTACAGTCTTCAAGTCAGAGGGACACGAGGTTTGTAACATTTTGCACATAATATTTTCTTCAAAAAAAAAAAGAAAAAGAAAAAAAGAAAGTTTTCTAGAATTGTTTTTGAATATAAATTTTACTTAAATACAATTTTTTGTTGTTATGATCCAATGTTTAGGTGAGCACACAGAAGCTGAGGGTGGTCTCTACGATATTTCAAACAAGCGTCGTCTCGGTTTGACAGAATTCCAAGCTGTGAAAGAGATGTCTGACGGCATCCTCGAGCTCATCAAGATTGAAAAATCTTTGTAAATTATCAATATAAATAACAACAACAAGACGACCACAACATTTGGTCGATATATTTTTGGTCATAAGTCATAATACTATTGATAATAAAAACACCATTATAATTCGAGTCATTCAATAAGCAGAATGTAGGTCAGAACTCCAGGCTCACATTTAAAAAAAAAGATAATATATATAAAAATACATAAACAAAATAATAAATAATATATATACATATATATTTAAAATTATAAACTGCACTGAAATACTACAAAAAGAAAAAGTAAAGAAAAAATAAAATCAAAAACTCCCCTAGAAATTCATGCTTTGTCGTCTCTTTCATACAGAGTTTTCCTCATTTGTTGACATTTTATTGTTATTATTTATCAAGTAAATAGGTCGTCATATTACGAGTAGTTCCAAGAAGTTTCAAAAAAAAAAACTACAATAACTAAAAGTGGTAGTATAATGTCTGAAGTTTGGCTAGACATTGCAGAGTTTTTCCTTGTTAATCATTTACAGTGCATATTGTATAATAATAATGTGGTTCTTAGAACCTATCTAAATACGTTTCTAAAAGTACAAGTTAATTTATGAGAGTCCCGTCATATCATAATAGTACATAATGCAGCATATAATAATATAGTTAATATAGTATAGTATAGTATTTTTAAACAGTATTTGTTTTCAAGTTCATGGTGACAGTTCAAAAGTAGTAAAGATCTACGTTGAGACATCAAATTGTCACAATGACAATTTCATTTATGTACATTGAAATATCATTTAGAACAATGATATTTAGATTGATATTGCAGTATTGATTAAAATGGCAAGGATTCAATGTAGATGGCTGTTGCATTATCATGAAAAATGATAAATGATGATGGTGAATTTCCACAAATCATTGTTCACACCCATTTCATTTATATTTTATACACTCACTTCTGTGTATTTACTTAGTAATAACAATTATTATTATTATGGTCGTTGTGATCATTCATGTTCTACTGCACATTCAACATAAATACACCTATATAGAGTCATTTTGTGGTGCATCATGTTTCCATTTCAAAGTTATTTCTATGTCTTACATTGTTTCTTCATTCTTTTTATCGAATTTTATTACACTAATTTTCGCAGAAGTACATGAATGGATTGTGGATTGCAAATAAGTACAATAAAAACTTTTCATTTACTTTTGCAGGATATTATGGTAAACTTGTCAGGTTTACCAATGAATTTACAAATGACATGACACTCTTTATCCGCTTCATTGGACATTGAACTAACGTAGCATTTTACATATATTTATGTATAATGTATAAATTATTGTAGGCTACAGTTACGTACATATGTGCTAAAAACATAAAGGTATAATTTTCATGTTCTCTCTACTTTTGGTGTGAAAATCAATAAAAACCTTGTATTTATAGAATTCCTTAGGTGAATTTTTATCGCCATGTATTTTGATACATGGTATAGTTATTTTATTGGGATTTACACATGTCACTACAGAATACATGTAAGTAAGTGTATAGGCTGAATTCTGTCGTTTTGAAGTATAGATCAGTAATCAGTAGCATATAAGTTTTAGCTACTAGCGTATTACAAACATAGGAGTTGTAGTGGAAGCATGCCCATTCATTTTTTCACTAAAAAAAATCAGTGATCTTGGTTTTTTGGGCGTCTCTCCTTTTCAAAGCCTCTCTTTCTCTTTCTCGATCAAGTTATATGTACACATGCACAGATATATTTACGTTCCATTTGATTGATATTTTGTAGACAAAAGATATATAAGATGATGTATAAGCTTGTACACACATACTGCTGTTGCACATAGTAGAAACAACTTAGTTACGTGGACCATAAGGTAAATAATACATTTGAGATACATAAGTTATGTACTACTATGAGAAGTTACATTTCTTTTGTAGGTACATTAAACATTAAACAAAATAGTTTGTATCTGATCATGTTGTGCCTATAGTCCATAGTACGTACTACTGACACCAGTCATGGGGATAAAATATTATATATCAGTACATACACATTTTTTTTACTGAAAAGGTGTGGAATATTTGTTTACTGTTAAACATCTATTTGTCCTCAGTCTTTTTTTTCCTCGTCTTGTCTCGAGTGGACGTCGTGGCCTTACAAAAATATTTCAGGATATTAGGAGATACGTCATGAGCTAAAAAAGTGTACATCGTATGTACAGTTTACACCCTATTTAAAATTTAGACTGTACACAATACTCGGACAAAACCTACTATCAAGTTAATAAAATATTTATACACCAAAAGCTACAAAAAAATAAACAATTGTATCATTGACATATTCTAGAATATCATAATCATAATATAATAAGTCATCGTAAATATACATGAATGGACACATATTTTTAGACCCGGGCTGGAATTTATAACAAGGTTTGCGAATTCCTCTGATAAATCATGTGCAACAGGAATAATGAGTCATGTTTTATGATATCATACATGCTTTTTTGTTCTCCTCATATGTAAAATAAGCACTTATTTACTTGTGGACATCTGTGCAGTGTACAGGGCGTGTGTGTTGGTCCTTGTTCCATTGCAAATGTCGAAAATGAAATAATAATTTAGTTTACTGCTATCCTCATTTGTCATTTGTCTAAATTATTCATGAGCACATAGTTTTAGTTTTTAGTACTCTATATTAAATGAGACTAGGATTTTTTCCTTCAAGGATTCATTTATTTATTTACCTACTTTTACTTTGAAATTGGGGATACTTAAGTACACATGACAGTATTGAAAAGAAGGAAGAAGAGCAAAAAGGAATGTAAGAGAGAGAGAGAGAGAGAGAGAGAGAGAGAGAGAGAGCAATCGAAACTCAAAACTGTTTTTGGTCTTTTTGAATGTGTGTGTGGAAATTGCAACAGCATAAAATAAAACATAAAATAACATAATATACATATTTTATGGCTCATTTAATATTTAATATTGGGCTAACATTTGTTCGTCGTCTTCCCTCACCCCCTTTTTCATGCCTGTGGCTTTTCGAAATTCTTTATTCTCCATTTTAGATTCATCATGCATCACATACAATTTTTTCACTTAGGGAAGTCTTAAATCCTTTTGACTCATTTTTATTCTCGATTTCGTCAACGGCAGACTAAATATGCACATTTGTTCAAATTAAATCTACAAAATAAGCATAACATCATAGTTCATAGCTTATTACATGAATTCGTCCTCTCGTCGTCATTCATCCACAATGAATGTGTAATAGACATTTACATTTACAAACATTGAAGCATAAATAGTAGTAGAGAAGTAAGAACATGTCTAAAATAATGCAACATTGAGAATGGCGAATGGCTTATAATAAATAAATATGCATCAGAATTTGGATTTGGAGTGGAGGATTGCGTATTTATTTGACTATTTGACAAATTCGCATAAATACAAAGTGCTTATACGCGTAAATAGATAATACTAATAATTAGAATAGGTATTTAGTTAGTGTTATTTATTATTTATGTATATAATTAATGAAAACGGAATTGAAAAAGGATGGATACTGAATAGTGAATGTGTTGTATGGATGTGGATGGATAAAGTGTAGTAACAAACATGGAAAGTAATTAACAAGAGGGTAAAACTGAAAGTAGACTGTAGTGGACATATTGGGAAGTGTAAAGGAGTAAAAAGTATGAAGAGAGAGAAAGATATGAATACATATCTAATAAAATATAACATAATTCTCAAAAGTTATAACAAGTATGCAAAATAATAATTTCATGATACACATGATACTTGATATGTAATATTATGTAGAGTACAAGTCAAGTATTTGGGCGGCAGTCTAAAAAGTATGGGGACGTAATCAATAACTATTTTCTATTTTCTCTCTTATCGCTCATTTTACAAGACTTTTGTATTCATAAAATGAACAATAAATATTGAGTGAGTTGAAAACATAAAAGTAGCGTACATAAATACATAATAATATGTGATACTTAAATAATAAATAGTTCTAAACAATACGAATACGTAATATAATACATATAATACATATCTTCATGTATTATGTATTATGGCACACAGTACGCACTGTACACATTTACTGCCATTAACTCATTTAGTCATATTAATTATAATTACTTCAAGTATTGTTCTCATTTGGACTAGAAATAAATAAATAAATACAGCACATAATACGTAATACATAGACAGAGGATACATGTATTTGTAATCCTTTTATTCGCAATAATTTTAGTCTCATGCATATCGATTATACGGATACACACGCTACATGATGCATGCATACAACTAATCCATTCACAATTATTTTATAATAATCAAACAGTTTATTAAATGATTCCGTCCCCTTAGTACATTTCGATTTTCCATTCATAGTTGTCAACCCTTTTTCATGTGACGTTATTCATTTCATCTTGATCAATATTTACACTAATTTATCAAAGATAATAATACCATTTGCTAAAAAGTACAAAGTAAAACTAAGCATATTGACTGCATAAATACATCATGTGCATTTAGCTCATACTAAACTAACTGAAAACTGAACACCAATGACATATGTAATCTGTAGTATGTAGAATGTAGAATGTATATAAAATAAGCTGATTTTACTTGAAGGAGCTCTACCTCCTTATGACGTACATTACAATTTACAATATATAGTTAAATATTATGAGTAATAATGACAGCAATACATAGACCCTGACTCAAATTGATATAGACATATCCCATAGAATTATTGCAGACCAGTGTGTTGGGTGTATAGTACTGTACACTGTACACTGTACACTGTATGGTGTTTCATGCTTACGGTATGTTATAATTTGAATTTATGTCCAGAGAATTGAAGGCAAAAGTGTAAATCGTGATACATAAATAAAATCTTGATTGGATGGACGTAACATGTTAGATTTTAAAAAGACATGCTACAACCAAAAGAGAGCAACAAGTCAACTATGTTATTTTCCCAATTACTTCTCATCACATTTTACTTTGAGAAAGGTGTGTGTTTGTATTTTGTATTTGAGAGATAAAGAGTATAAAGTATGATAAAATAATCGTACATATTATTATTCTTATAAAGGGGATAAGACAGTTTGTGTTTTGTGTGTATCAGGTATGATGAATTATGAATTATGGTTACATATTATATCATGTACCTTTTGTGCTACACAGCCATGAATTAAATCATACGATACGATTTAGACATTAACACATGTTTTCTTCCCTCACTTGACTTGACACTAACGCACACATGAACAGTAAAAGTTGCTTACGCTTGTAGCTTGCATCTAAACAAGATAAACACGTATACACAATTCAATAATCATCAAACATGAAACATTAAATATCAAATCCAATCGTGTTACGTTATACATAATTATTTCTTATTTATATTGTTGTTATAAATAAGTTAGGGATACCTGCATCCAAATTTAACATCATTCCTTCATTCAATGTGATTTATTATAGCTTGGCTCGTTCTTCGTTCTGTAAATGTTTTATACATGCCACAACGTCACAAACTGTAAAATCCACTTACATGATAACCACACACCACACACGCATCCAAAGTTGTCTCTACACTTTTCGTACACTGAAAACTGCACATTGAACATTGAACACTGAACAGATAGAGGACAGTAGACAGTACGACAAGCCAGTGTTTAGACTGAATGAGACTGAAGTGAACAGAATGTGTGTTATGTGTTCAACAAGTAAAATTTGTAGCATGTTCTGACATTGTTAATACATGTACAATGTACAATCTCCAATCCAACATCCAACATCCACCCGTCATCTCCATCATCTTTACCATTCGCATGTGAAATGTGAATACACTTTTTAATCAGTGGTGAAGTAACTAATCCATATTCTGTGATTTTACTCTATGTCCACATACCTAATTTATACCTAATTGAGTTTTCTTTCTACTTTTTCCAAGCAACACTTTTTGACAACTGCTACAGCGCTAAATGATATAATACAATTTACATGCTACACCCAATTATAAAATAATAATGATATAAAATAGCTTTGAGCCATGTTCTAAAATTCAAAACATGCATGCACATTCTATGGTATGTTTTTTAATAGCTTTTAGTTGTTGGTTAAGCGTAATAGGTAACAAAGGTAAATAAGACTGTGGGTGCAAGTATACGTGTATTGCGTGCACTGTACACTGTACACGCATGAAACCTTCATTGAGATTCCCTCAGTGAGTCATATCTCATCTCCCACATTTTGCCATCGTAAACTGGACCACCATGCACTTTTGCACATCTACATTGAACATTGAACACTTGGAGCTCATTTTAGTGACACATCAAAGGTTGGAACAAATTTGGAAGCTTAAAAATAAGTTTATAGTTTGAATCCTTTTTATTTCTTTACAAACAAAAGTACAAGTAGAAAAGTACAGAGAGTCAACTCGTAAATGAAATTCCGTATAATGATGAATGGTCCTTCAAAATGTGACATGCTGCTCACAAAGTACGATGTAGAGTTTGTAAAGTAAGGCTACAAGACAATTTATAATGCATAAAATACACAGGACAATATTATAATTTTACATGTCTATATAATTTAAGTTAGTTGAACTAATCAGCTTTAAACTTTAAAAATGACAAAAGTGTACATGTGCAATCTGTAAATAATATCCTATTTTACTACTTTATACATTGTATTTCTCTCCGACAACTGAGAATACTCATCCACATGTTTTTTTGGATAAAGATGATTTCATAATTTGGAACCTACATCTGATGATTGAGAGTAACATGAAACGTCCTTACTCCTTTTTTAGTACGCGTACATTATGTAATTGTACAATGTAAAGATGATTGCACTCATTGTGAATTAAACTAGAAAATATTTTTCATTTTTATCACCAGACACCAGACACGTAGATTACAGATGTAACATGTAAAATGAGAAATAGCTTTACTGCATTTTCTGGAGTAGGAAGAGGAAGAGTGAAATGGACTAATTAGTTATGGTGGAAATTACAAATTGGAAACAAATTGAGAGTTAGAGGACAACTATGAGTAACAATGAAAATCCCAATCTCACTCATTCATTCATAATCCACTCATAATATTACGGCACGGTGTGTTATACACAGTTTCAAATTGTTCTTTTACCCAATTCAGCACAGTTCAATGTGGCCTCTCTCTCTCTCTCTTTCTGCTTCTGCTTCTTCTTGCTTTCCCCCAAATCAAACTCTTTTAGTGTCTTTTATAATGAGTAATAACATGTTAAAAAGTCATCATCACTCTGATAGTGATTACGATAAAAGAATCAGATTTTCTTGTTCTTTTTTTCTCATGGGAGTGTACATAGTACAGAGAACAGAATACAGAGAACAGAGACGTCATGTATGTATGAATTATGAATATACTTTATGCACAATATCCAAGTACAATAATACGCTCAAGTGCATTTCATGTATCATGTATATAAAAGAGTAATCTTGTTGGCGTTACAGAAACATTCAAGATTCAAGCAATAATTACTTACTCATATGCAACATGCAACATGTAAATGTTCCCTTTATACACTCCGCTATATATATATATATATCAAACCCAAAACGAAACATGTGCATTTAATTCCACAAGACAATTGAAAATCTTCATCCCAATGTCACACTCAACTCAATAAATAGACAAGGGAATAGAGAAGATAAATAGGCAGAAACTTGGGTGAACAGTGAATAGATGTTTGGATGTGGCTTTGAATTTTGAATGGGATGAAAAAAATGAGTATGCACAACAGAAAAGACATATGGATAAATAATAATCATATTATTTTAGAATAGATAGATTATAGTCATCATTCATTCATTCATAATTCATAACCATGATATAAAAAATTGATTCAAACTATCTACAATAATAAGCAAAAGTTAACTGATTTGATGGAGAGAACAGAATGAAATAGAATAGAAAGGAAAGGAAATAATCATAAAAAATGAAGAAGCGGCAATAAGTCATAGGTAATTATGAGATGCAATGAAGAATGAAAACGTGCACGGATTTCAGAGAGAGAGAGAGAGAGAGAGAGAGAGAGGTGGATGAATAAACTTAAAGTACACAGTTACATTTTAAGTTCTATAAACATGAGCATACACATGCAGAATAGATGCTTGAAGAACCAATTTAGTAATTCTATTATCTATTATCTATTATGCAGCAGTATTAAAACAGTATAATTTTTTCTGTCTCTTTTCAACAAGATACATTTACATTTTACATTTTACATGGATTATGGATGATGGACCTCTAACGTCTAACGTGTAGCGTCCAAAATCTGCTCATGACGTACCTGTGCAAGTGGATGAGTTTAGAGTTTAGAGTTTAGAGATGAAAACATCTCTACAGGACAATCATAATGATGCACGTACATGCAAATTAATGATAACGTGCCGGTCCTCGTCTCCTCTCCTTTTCCTTTTCGTTGTCGTTCCTTCTTCGTTCTTCGTTCTTCGTGTTGATGCTGATGCTGATGTGAGTTGGTAGTGGGAAAAAGGGGGAAAAAGAGGAATGATGCAATAGTTTTATTATATTTAATGGAATGTAATAACTTTACAGGGTTATTCTATTTCGTGACGTGATGTCGTGTTCATGCTTTACTTTGACATAGTCCATATAAAATATACACGTATGCAAGACACCTATTGGATATTGGATGCATGTGTGAGAGTGAGCAGTGGACAGGACTCGGTTAATCTCTCTGGTCTCTGTGTACCTATTTTGGTTTGAAATGACTCAGTATTCAAGTACCAGTAAACAGTAAAGTACCTACTGCTCACTTTATTATTATTATTATTATTCTTATTATGCTCCTCCGTACATCACACATCACACATCACAGAGACCTAGAAAAATACACTTGTGTCTTATTGCATGAATATTGTGGATCCACAGCTCATACACAACACAGCCAGGTGTAAAGTGTAGCATGTACATATAGGTTTGTACTTGACAATCTCTGTTTCTGTTGAATAACAAAGCAAATCTTGGAGATTCCCTTCTGCCACCACTAGATCTTACTACGAGCATTCCTGTTACTTTGTGTGTGTAGTGATTGTTAGTTGTTAGGCGAGGAATACTACAATTACAATTACAATTACAATGTGTATCACATGACAAGTCCTTAATCTTCATTTTATTCAGCAGAAAAAAAACACTTTCCCACTCTTATTACGATTTACGATATAGAGGAACCAAATCACACACACCACCGTTTTCCATTTGATTCATGTCTTTGGGCTCTTGGCTTTGGAACTAAAATAAGATCAAGTTGAACCAATCATACGGCACTTGATTTTTTACTCACATTTTACATCCATATATTTAAAAATAATCATGAAAAATCCGTCTGTTCTGTTGGACGTTGGACGAGCCCGGTGCATCACTTGAAACCGTTTACCAATTCGAAGCAAATATTGCTAGATTTATAAATAAAATGAAAAGTGTGTTTTTGTGCTTAGTTTGTGATTGAGGAGACGACAGACGACCCTCAGATTTTGGGCGATGCTGAGTGTAGATCAAGTCTGAAAATAGAACGGAGTTGCGAATGTTAGAATTAGCATGTTGACCATTGGAAATTGAGAGGAGAGAGAAGAGAGAGGACCAACTTTGGTTGGATAAAGAGTGTTACAGTTGAGAACTTGTCCAAGTAGGTATTTTCAGAGCACAGTCAGCTCATGTAGAAGGTGTAAGAGTAAAAATGAATAATGTGCTCATTTATAGCAAATAGTAAAATAGTAAATAGTTAATCGAGGTTGTAATACGCTTGATTCCTGTGGGAAACTCGCCCTGCACCCTGCACACACATTCTGCATTCTGCATTTTATTCTACATTTTATACAGATTACAGATTATGCTGTATCTGTTACATGCAACTACCTGAATGAATGGATGTGTGCGCGTGTTCTGGCCTGTTCTGTTCTTTTTTCTTTTCTGCTTTGTGCTTTGTCCTGCACACAGTTCTGCAATGCACTTGATTGCACCGCAATACATAATAACCCTTTTTGCTTTTGCTTTTGCTTTATTATTCCACCTGCTGCGACTGAATTTGAATGGACAGGATTTCGTAAGGAGCAAAAAACACACGATCGCAGTCAGAAGGAGAGCGAGAAGACAAAGAACAAAGAGAAGAAACATGAAGCATCAAGAAAGAACGAGAGCCAGAGAGAAATAGCAAATGGAAAATGGCGAATGGCCACAGTATCACAACTCTGCACAAGAAAATGCTCCATCTGCGTTTGTGTTTACAGGTGAATTAAGTGCATTTATTGCACATCGTATGCATTTGGTGATTTATTGGATGGTTTAGAGCTCTCAACAAACTCTAAACTCCCTTTCTGATACTCTTGTCTAGAATTCCACCTTGACTCCTCACCATCACCAAACTCACGCAAAAACATCCTCAATCCTCACCACTTGCTCCTCTCTCTCTCTCTTCGTACTGAGCCATCGGTGCTCCCTGTTCACAACTGGACCCGGAATGCAGAAACAATTATGTTGACAATTCAAGTTGTTGGCTTTGCTGCGGCGGATGGTTCGTCGTCCACTCGATTTGGTTTCATGTGTGAGATATGAGAGTGTAAAAGATGTGAGAATGTGAGAATGCACATTTATGTATGTGCGAGTGTGAGGAGCTGTAAAAGGTGGATTGTGGATTGTGCATAGATGAGAGGAGGACGGTGGATGTGTAATGTGTAATGTGTATTATGTGGACTAAGGACATTTATTCCTCAGCTACTTTACTTTGCTTTACACGGTAATTATGTACGTAATACAAACAGACGGCAAATCCTGTGACTCTGTAACTCATGTAAAATGTATGAAAAATGTGCGCTTAGTGTGTCATGTTGAAATGGGTATCAAGTTCTTCCATTTTCCATTTGATATCACACAGCACAACACACAACACACAACACAAGACACAGAACGGAGGAGCAGAAGAAGAAAAGGAGAGAAGAAGCAGTCGTCAACTGAGTCAATATATTATAATACAAATACAATATTCTCATGCATCCACTTTTATGCCTTGATACGTAAACAGTAAAGAGTGAAGAGCAAAGGATTGGAGTGGAATAGGAGACTGAAATGAATCGAGATGAGATGGGAAGGGAAAGTCGTCTTATACACACACACTTGCCACTTGCTATTTCATTATAGTGCATAGCAGTAATAATAATAATAATAACAACAACAACAATAATAATAATAATAATGATATTACTACTGTTGTAGGGGCACTCGTCGCTCCTTGTCCTTTTCATTTCCCTTGATGGTTGGAGCAAAAGCAAAAGTTGTTTTGAAGAGACAGAAAACTACTGTTGACTGTTGACTGTTCTCTGTACTCTGTGCTCTGTGCTGTGGGATTCATTCGCATGCGGAATGCTGACGGGATTCACAGGTACATATTGCGTATTCCGTCCTGTTTCCTTCTGGTCGTAAGTCTGTTTGCTAGTTTGTTAGTTTTCTTAGTTACCGTTTGTTAGACAGTTGGACAGTTTTTTGAGCGGCGAACAAGAGTGAGAGTGAGAGTGGAAGAGTGAATGAGTGGAGACGTTGGTTAGCCATGGGAGTTTTTTGCGTACTTTTTGCACATGGGTTTGAATTTCTTCTTCTCCGTATCACATGCAACATGATACATGACAAACTACAAACTACAAACTAAACACATGACAGATGACAAGAAGAAATGTTGTTGTGGTGCGGGACATGGCTATAGCAGATAGTTGTACTAGGCGTAGGAATTACTGTGGACTGTGGAGGATGGATTGCATAACTCTGTGTGTTCTTTTTGCCTTTGTTGGATTTTGGATTGTAGTAATATTATTGCTCTACTGCAGACTGCGGACTGTGTCATGTGTGTCGCTCCTCATCCGTCTTTTCTTGTCCTCTTCTGTTCCTCCTCCTGGGATTCACTCGGAGGAGCATTTCCTCAAAAACCACCAAAACCAGAACACAGACTAAAAGAGCAGTGTAAAACTTGGAAAAGGTCAAGAACATAATAAAAAATAAAATGAATAGATGAAATTTCCTCTTTCGTCCTAGGAATCCTGAAGCTCTTTTGATACTCTTTTGGTTCTTGTGTTTTTGACATATATAGTACATGATGTATAAGAACAAGATGGAGATGGAACAAAAAGTTGAGGATTGCCCACTGACATTCCTGATTTCCATGTGTTGGATCTGGAGATGCAAAAAGTCCGGTACTTTTTCTAATGTTGATTATGATTTTGAAAAGTGTTTTAGTGGCGGTTGATGTTGTTGAGATTAATCTACAGTCTGGCTCACTGGGTTGTTCAAGTTGATGGTTGAAGCATGTGTTCCGTATTCTTGTCTCTCGTCTCTCGTCTAATGTCTAATGTCTACCTCGGCATATGCACACTGCACAACCTCAGTCTCACACATACCTGTACACTGTACACATTTAGGTCTATATTTCCCCTGCGTTCAAGTGCGAAGATCCCTCTCTCCGTCTCCTCTTTTGTAGCATATAGATATAGATATATTTATATATTATTATACTGTTTACGGCTGTCTGTGCAAAGTACATTTGTTTGTTTGGCTATGTGCATCCACTCATTGAGTTGGACTGCAAAGAGAGTCAAGTTAGTGTACAAGGGTGCCAGGAGAGAAGAACAAGAAGAACAAGAAGAAGAAGAAGAAATAATCCAAGTTGTTCGTCTGTAGAGGTGTATTTTGTATTTTGTATTTCCATTTTGTTTTGCCATTGCTGATGATTGTGCGATGGTGAGTTGTGAGTTGAGTTGAGTCGAGTCGACTTGTCTCACGGAACACTGACTATTACTTTCGAATGAATACTTCATAACCCACTTTTTCTCTCTTTACTCTATATTTTTTTCTACTGCTTTTGCTCTAGTCTGTGGCTCGACTCAAGTCAAGTCAGTGGATGTTGGATGTGGATTTACCTTTACAGTTTACAATGCACACTAAATACTAAATACTAAATGCTTGTACATACTGCATACATGTGGCTGTTCCTCAGTTCGTGCTGTGTATAGTCCTTTCTTTTCTCCTCTCTTCTGCCAACATCCAACATCCAACATTCACTCATATTCGCAGTTTATTGGAAGATATATATTTTATTTTATACTAACTTTAAACTTTAAATGTTAAATGGTACTCGCATCTCTAGTTTCACGTACATCTAAAATACTCTAATACATGAACACATGAATACCCCTCATGTTGAGGCAGCAGCAGCCGGAAAACAATGAGGAGTAAACAGTAGCCCAAAAGTAAGACTGCGACCATTACCGTTCGTCTGTCTCTCAAGACTCAAGAGAGCAGGATCAAACTTGAGAAACCAGAGATCAGAGACAGAGTCGTAGCCTTCAAAAAGAAAAGAGTAGGAAAGTATCTGTGCAGGAAGAGAAAGAGAGACATTGATCAGTGATCAGTGATCAATAAATCAGATCTGGAGAGTACAAAAGATTAATCGGATTGAGAATAGATCAGAATGTGTAAGAAGTAGCAAGTAAGTGACAAGTGAGCGAGGCGGTGGGGGACGGCGGTAGGTGCTAAACGCTAAACAGGATCAGCACAAGATAATTAGGTAGTGGAGGATTCGAGTGAATAGTCCGGATACGTTACGTTGACTACTCAACCACGACCTTGAAGGTCCGTGAATTCCTTGATTAGTTTGTGTAGATGCTTTTCAGCCAAATCTCAACATTACATTTACATTTACTGTTTACAGACAGCCATACTCAATACTCAATATTTGCTCTTTGATACAGATAAATTGATATAGTTTAGTTTCGGGAGGTGGTGAATGGTGAATGGGGAATGAAAAGGAGAGTAAAAGGGAGATTTATACATATATTAATTTTATATTTATAGTTTTTTTTCGGTCCTTGGTCAGTTTTTGTAGGAAAAGGGAAGTTGGACTCCACCCTGCCACTGCACTGCCACACCTGAGCCTATGGGCTTTCAAACTGTGTAAACTCCAAATAACATATAACATAATAATATGTACACAACTAACTAACTAACTTACTGCACGACATTACATTTTACATTTTACAATCCATTCTGCATTATTTTCTCACTACTCCTCAGCGAATTGAGTGTAGACTGAGCAACTTGTGTGTGGATAGTGTACGTGCATATCTACTACACCTTTGGTTTTTCTTGTGACTGTTTCTTCTCCTTGTTGTGCTGTGCTGTGCTACTGCTCTCTTGACTTGTGAGTGATAACTGATATACTGTATACTGTGTGAGTGTGAGTGATTGTATATTCTATGCTGTACTGTTGTAGTATTGTCAAGTGAAGGAACCTGTACGCAGACAGTCTGCAATACACCAATGCAATACCTGTGAGTAGTGAGTGTATTAGATATTAGACATTAGATATTTCTTGTGGGGTGATGGACTGACTGTGGAATACAGAATATAGAATAGTCCACATGCATAATGCGAGTCAGTAGATCCAAGACAATATAACAATATACATTCATGTGGTCAATGGTGGATTTTTGAATCAAACTGATCTTTTCGTTTCATCAGCGGTCGCAGTGCGGTCGCTCTCTGCCTCTCCTTCTTCAGTGTAGTGTTGTAGTAGTGTGAGGGGATCCTGGAGTTCTGGATTCATATAATCTGGACCTGGACATCAATAGTTGTGCTTAGTGTCCTCTGATACCTCCTCCGAACTCCATCTCCATCTTTTCCTCTCTTCAAAATGGACTGGTTCCTCCTGTTCCTCTGTGTTACTGCCACCGGATCTCTGTCCGCCCTGGGTAATTTACACTATTTCAACCACATTTTATTCAAATATTCATCAACTTAACAATTAATAATACCAAACAAACACTTATCATTTTCAAAAAGGACTAATACTCTGACAATTTTTCATTTTCCTTTAATTGTTCTTCAAAACAAAATCCCACCTTTTTCAGAAAATAATTAATTTTTTCAATTTCCGAATTTCTGGATAATTTTTTTTTAAATACTACTTGACGGTGCTTGTTTGAAACTTGAATACAAATTTTTTTTCAGATATTATTTGATAACCGCATAATAATTATTTATTCTTCTTGGTTTAAAATTGGAAAAAATAGTGACGCTGGTTTAATTTTTTTATTTTGTGAAAAACATTATTAAAATATCGAAAAATATGGATTAATAAAAAAGAACGTTTACGGAATTGATTGGCTAACACGTGCGCGTTGCTCAGTGATTTTTTAAAAACAGTCAGTTTCACGTTTTAGCAAGTTTTAGAAATTTCAAGCATGAATTATGAATGTAGATTTTGTTTGTGAAAAGTGAACAGAATAAGTTTTTCATTTCTTTTTAAAATATAACGTTGCTCTCCTTTTCTAAGCGTTTTGTTTTTTATTCATCAATTTATTTTTTGTAGTTTCAAATTATAAAAGTTTCAACCAGATAAGCCACAGATAAAGCAGCGTTTTTTTTGCATTGTTTTTTGTTTTTTGCTCGAATTATGATTCAGAGTTGTGTTGTGAGTTGTGGAACAAAATTTATGTTGGGATGACTTTTTTTTGATAAATAGTAATTTGAAGGTTGATAATTCATTACAACGATAAAAATATGTGGAGTAATAGACAGATACAATTAGTGAGTTTGTCTCATGTCTCATGTACATGAGAAGAAAAGTGGGAAACCAAGTTCCTCTTGAAAAAATAGTAAAAATAATACAGACGTAAAATGAGCAAAGTGGAGGTAGAAAGACAGGTCAAGTCCAATTGTTTCATGAATACATTTACGAGTATTCCTTTTTACAGTGACACTATCAACTAAATATCAACAATCAGCAAAGCTTTTGTGATGTGTATGAGTACGAGTGTGAGTGACTGAATGAGTATGTTTTCTGTGTATTTACTTGTACATAATATACGTATGTGTGTTTATATGTGTGTGTGTGTGTGTGTGTGTGTGTTTGTGCGATTTATCATTATTACATTACTTTCTGTAAGTTATTGAACAACTTACTGAATACCTACAGCTTTTACAAGCTGTTAGATCTTCAAAGATCAAAGATGGATGGACATTTGTAAATGTAATCATGATGATAAACATGGAAAGTAGTCTGCAGAACAAAATACAAAATATAATAAACAATAAAATACATATCAAGTGATTTGACCAAGTAAATAAATAAATAAATACAAGCGTAAATTGTAAATTGTAAAAAAAATCCGTAGTAAAAGTCAGAGTCGTAAAAAAATGGAGGGAGCCTCTCGCTGAGTCAATGAAGATAAATTATGTTGAATACTCAAGATTGACGGTGTTCTGTGTCTAATATCTAAATGCTAAATAAACACAAGTTAATAATTAATGCTACACTCAAGTAGATAATAAGTAAATAATAACTACTGAGCTGAGTGTAAGCTAGGTGATGAGAACAATAAGAAACAAGAGCGAGAAACAGAAAAGGAAAGGAAAATAAAATCCCAACATAAAATCACAATACATTTAAACATGATAATATTTACATGATTCATTTCAGTTATTGTGGCTCCTAAAGAAACTCTCCGTTTTAATTTCTGTTTAGTCAATTTTTTATTATAATCAATACAATATTGAAAATTTTGATATGAGAATGTACAAGTTTTGTAAAATTGAAAATTAAGGATACTATTTTGCACGTCTTTCTTTCTTTATTTCTCTACTTGTTGGTTTTTATTTTATTTTTTTTGTAAGATAGCGTTTGTTCCAATTTTAGTCAGAAAACTGTTTAAGGAGGAAATTCTGGGCAAGGACGTTGGCCAAGGATGTTAAATGTGTGTATAGATGGATATTATACGACGTGTTATTTTGTATACTTGTGCCCTAAGCACATGCATGTGTAATGTGTAGTGTGTATATAGAGTAAAGAGTATAGAGGCTCACCTTGAGGGTGTCTTGAGCGTTATTCACAAGAATAGAAAGGTGTATTATTATTATTATTATTATTATTAGTGTATTATGATGACGCCCTTCTACTATTGCTCAATCCTGAACTGATTTATTAATATTTTATCTCGAATTATTTCTCGCTGTCTCTTTTTTTCTGTACTTGTTTCGTTCTCTCACTGTATTCTGTATTACATTCTATGCTATGAAATAAGAAATAATATTCTGTGATCCATGTTCTATATAATATTAAGTATACAGTATACAGTAATTTATAATATATTGGACCTTAAACAAACGTGTATATGTGACTTGTTACACTTTTTCACCCAACAATTTAACAATAAATGATGCCATAATAATAAGAATCATGATGATAATGTATGTATTATTTTTTGGGTGGGCCCAATTTTTTTTTATTTATCTAATTTTTTTTCTCTTCTCTTATTTTTTCCATGTATGTCCATCTTGATGTGTGAATTTGGAATTGGATTGGATTGATCTTTGATATTTGTGTCTGCTGATGAATCCAATACGTTGGTGATGTGATGTGACATAATGATAATGATGTGACATGTGATAATAATAATACAAATAATAATAATAACAGCCAGGAATGCAAATCCAGTTTCATCGGATTTTACATGTCCTGAAGAATTTGGATATTTCCCTCATCATGCAGATTGTAGCCAGTATTATGTGTGTGTATTTGGAAACGCATTGTTGGAGTCATGTACTGGAGGTCTTATGTACTCACATGTGATTTCTAGTTGTGACTGGCCTAAAAATGTAAATTGTGGAAATAGCTCCTCAAATATTGGTGAAAGTGCTGGCAGTATCAATATTAATCAAAATAATAATGTCCGGCTGGTAGATAGTAACAGTGCTCGATATCAACAACAACAACAGCCGCAACAACAACAACAACAAATAGTGTCAAATAGTGATTTACGTGATGATCGAGATTATTTAGGGCAACGACAAAGTGATTACATTTCAGTGCAAGAAGAGCAAATTGTTGGACAGAGGGATTTGGAAAGTTCCAAAATTTTAAATTCGGTTCCAACTTCTGGAGGAATTCAAAGTACAAGTCCAAAATACATTCGTTTTCAAGATGATAATCAAGCAGATGGATCAAGACTTGGACGAAGCTATGAACAAAATGTACCAAATTATAAGGATGAACTTTATGCTGTCGGAAGGTTTGATACCATTATTTTTACTCTCTGTCCACCTCATTTTTATATCTATAGATAAAAGTATGCATTGCACAATGTCAACATTAAACATAGCTCATAATATTTTCACCATCGGCATTTGAAACTCAAATGTTCTGTAAAAATCCTTGTAGTCACAGCAGTAGCACTTCACTTTACCTAAATCATATAATATCTAAATAAATAAATAAGTAATAATATAGCATATAGCACACTATACTGCTTACTAATATCCACATGTATTGTACCTAATAATAATAATAATAATATTCTACTGAACTACATGTACAAATGACAATGTAGAATATTACGACGCTATAACTTTGACATTGACTATTGACTGCTTACCAATTGACAACCAATATTTTCGTCATCTCCAATGATCTTGGCGTACCTAGACGCTGACCGCTTTCATCAAGTATCAAGTGTATAGGTAATTTAGATACCTATAAAAGAAATAGATACTTGAGTTTTGAGTTGTGGGCAATTTTAACTTTTCACTGTGAAACATAAAATACGAGTTGCCCATTTAAATGGTCATTTGTCTCTACATAAACTACATGTTTAATGCTTGTGTATGTATTATGTATGTTATGTATTATGTGCTGTGTAGATTGTGTAGGTGTAGGTGGAAGGTGTAGTTTGTCCTATCTATTGCATGAATTTTAACCTGCTGTAAAATATGATTATTATGAATTACGACTACCTAAATTTGACAATCCATACATCCTTCTGGTTTTATGTAAGCATTTACTGTCCATCTCGTTCCATTTTCTCGTTAGCTATATCTCACATCGTGTATCCTATATCTTTCAAAGTCTAAGGTATAATATAGCTCTTACTTATAATAAATACGTACCTGTACCTTGATATGCTGAAAAGTGAAGAGAATACCACACACAGACCGCAGTACGCTATGAGCTATAAGCTATAAGACGTACCTCTGTACTCTGTACTCTGCGCTCTGTGTACTATTCAACATTGAGTTGGTTTTATTTTGTTTTTGTTCGGTCCTTCACACACATTCCTTCAAATAGTTTAAACTTTAAACTTGGTACATTTCACGCCATTACATAGATATTTTAATGCTTTAATACCATTCTCCCTTCTCTTCTCTTCTTTCTTTCTTTCTTTATTTCTTCTTGTTATTGTTATAAGCATGCCTAATAGATTTATTGCACAGAGAGTTGCATATCTTTCCTTTGTGTATAGTGTATAATATATATTTGATTGTAGATTGTACTTTGTACTTTGTACCTTGGGAACTTATTTTTCTTGTGCATTTTCATTTTCATTTGCAGTAGTGTGATTCGGTCAGGTTGCCATCATGCGCTCATTTTTACAAGAGATTATACATGCATATAATATGTAATGTTAATAATAATAATGATAATAATGTTAATAATAATTCCTCCATCAGAAAAACAAGAATTATCTTGGATGCACTATGTATTATGTACATGATCAAATAGGAATAGCATGACAAATAACGAATAGAGAATAAACAACGACGGGGAGTAATAGTGAATAGTGAGTAGTGAGTTGTGAGTATTGAGATAAGTAGTAATAAGTAATAAGAGAGGTGTAAACATATGGGCAAATCCTACATCTGTATATCGTACCATTAGCATCCAAATATTAACATAGAACATCAAAGTAGACTTAAAGTGCGTAATGAAAAGCGTCATAAAATTGCGTTATTAAATTTTATACGATGGACTCAATGATGACTTGCTCGGGTGATTTTAATGAATGCCAACAACAAGTACAAACAAGAACAAATGAATGAATGAATGAAGGAATGAATGAATGAATGAATGAATGAATGAATAAACCAAGGAATCTCCGTACAAAATACAAAATACAAAAAATAAAGGTGCAATCAGATAGTCATACATGGATTTAAATGTTAAACAGTATTAAATATTAAGTGTAAAAGTAATGATCGGAAAGTAAAAAGTAATGATCATTCAACAATCAAGAATCAAGAATCAAGGCAAGACAAGGGCTAGTGCACATGCATAATACATACCAACACAAATCCTTCCACCATCTTGATTCTTCAACAGATTTCGATTGATTTCGCACAGAATAGAAAAGAAAAAAAAGAAAAAATATTGAATACGAAAGATGAAGGAAAAATTATATTGTTAGTCTAAAACAATTATTACAATTATTGTTGAGTAATAATAATAATAATGACAACATTATCACAACCATTTTCATGTAGGTAAATAGTAAATAACAAGTGTTGTTTTATATCATGTCAAATTGTATGTATCCACAGATTTTTTCTCCTCTTCTACTTTCCATCTCAGAGTAGTAAACATGAAAGTTTATTAGTTTATTTGCACTCACGAAATTGTCAAAAGTCAAATAGAAAATAGAAGAGAAGACAAAAGTAAAACTTTTGCCTCAAGTCAATATCAAATATCAATAGTCTCGACTCTCAATTCTCAATTCTCAATAGACTTGAAATGTCATACATAAAATAAAAAAAGGATAGTTATATAGTATAAAGTTTATGCACATGAGATTTGCTGTGTAGTTTATAGTTTATGATGTTGAGTTGTTAATACTAAAGAAATTAGTTGTAGATTGTAGAGGACATAAATCCCATTTAAATGAAACAAGCAGAGGAAATCACATAATATTGTGCATAAATATTTACAAACATGTGATTATCTGCACAGATGTACAATGTACATGATCTGTGATCTGTGAGCCTAACTGAAACCTAAAATCAAGTTAGAATCAAGTTACAAGTGCACAAAGTATAAAAAATAAAATTTACCATTGACAATCATTCATTGACCATTGACTGCCCATGCCAAATTTCCACCTTCAACAATTTTCCCAAAGGAAAAAAAAAGTTTGATTGATACAGCTACAAAATTCCATGAGGAAGATTTATGTAGGTTTGGATGACGGTGGAAATTAGAATTAGCATTAAGTATGCAGATTACTGTCACCAGTGTACAATAGATAGAGTCGTAATACTGTCAAAGACGGTAAACTAATGACGTGCCCTCCAATTTCTATAAAAATGAACAAGTACTTTATTTTATGCTCCCTCCTGACTTTTGTGTCTTTTTATCTGACATTGTAAAAATATTATATAACTTTTTGTGTTTTGTTTGATCTTCAATTTTGAATGGACTTGGTGAGGCGAGACAAGTTCTTTGTACACTCACTTCTTGCTTCTTACTTCTTACTCAGCTTGTGCTTCGTGTGCTGTGCATACATTTCAAAGTTCCCTTCTTCTTCTTCTGTTTTCTTGATTCTTCATCAAAACTTGGAGTACAAGATAACGCTCATCCCTCATCCCTCATCCCACAGCCCAATGTCCAATGTCCAATGTCCAATGCACGTTGAGAGTTGAGAGCTTCAAGTTGTTGTTGATTTTTGATCATTTTGTTCCCATGTGGCAGCTGGACTAAAGCCAGAAATACAACGCGAATGAATGAAAACAAGTAAATGTGAATTAGGGAAAATACAGCACTGAACATGTATAAAATATTTTGTAATGACGATCACCAGAGCCTGTGTGAGGATTGTACTGTTAACTGTTATATTGTTATCATGCTGACAGACAGGAGACAGACCAACATCCAGATCACGTCCATCATACCCACGGGCTCTTTACTCGTCCATTCAATTCAATTTGAATGTAAATCAGGGATATATTTGGTCATTTACGAGCTGTGTGCTGTGTGTGGATTTCATGCGCTATTCAAATTTCTTGTAGATACTTTTCAAGACAAAAACAGACTTGCCATTCCCCATTCCCATGTACTTTGTAAATCCATGTAAAATCACTTATCACCTCCAAACACATGTACGAAGAATATTGATGGTGCAGTTCAACCAAATCTGGAAACTGTGAATGGCGAATTGTGAATGGCAATTTTGTCTCTGGTTTGTTTGTTTGATTTGATTTACATACATAAATAAATAAACTATTTACTATTTACTAACAATGGAGCTTTCTGCTTTGCTTATTGTTGTTCCCGTGAGTGTGATGTGTGATGTGAAAACTGCAGCTTAGTTTAATTGAATGAGAGAATAAATGCATGAATAAATCATGTAACACAAAATACAAAATTACCATACAAAACGTAGTGTGTGAATGTTTAACATTTGTATTAGCTAAGAGCTAAGAGTGCTCAAAATCACAAATGTTGCATGTTTAATGTTTAACGTTTTACCAATTCCTTTTCCATTTTGAGATTTCCGTTTCCATTGACTTTGTGGATATCATAAAATAAAATATTATATCATGCACAGATTTATATTTTACACTTTCTGTTTTTACTCTTTGAAAATCTGCACTTGATATTTTTATAAACATTTGATTCAAGATTCAAGTCAGTTGAAGAATCAGAATGCTCCAAATTTGGGTGAATAATGCAGAATGCAGAATGCAGAGATTGTTATAATTAAATAGTATGCATGAATCTGTGTGTGTGTGTGTGTGTTGAAGTTGGAATCGCACATGTTAAATCCTAATCGGTTGTGTGTATGCACAGGGTAATTGTTATTGTTATTGACTTGTTAGCCATCTCGCCTCTAGCTCAAGCCTTTAATCTGTAATGGATATAATATATTTAATATTAGGCTAATGCACACAAATAACACATTGATCATGTGTACAGTAAAAAGTAAGGACAGTGAGAGGAAAGCAGAAAAGACGAAAAGCAACCTAAGCTATTCTATTGTATTTAGATTTGAAAATAATTTGAAAATCATGAATAATGCAAAGGCAAGTGAAGGAAACTGAAAACTGAATCTAGAATCCAACTTGTAATGATGATATAATTATTGACATAATAAAGTAAAACATATAAAATGCATAAGTACTAATAATAGTAATAATAATGCACGTGTCTCTCCTTCTAACTCGTATGAAATGATGGTAATATTTTGTATCTTTGACCAATTCAAGTATGAAATACATGAAGTACTATTATAGTATTATGTATTATGCTTATGGGCGATGGAACAGAAGAACTGAGAACTGAGAACATGACAAAATAAGGTAGAATTCATATAATAATAATATGGGATATTACACACTATTACGTGTATACTTATTACGAATCTGTGTGTCTGTGTGTGTGTAATCTCTTTCTGAGCACGAGAAGGAATGGAGAAGATTCTAATCATGAGTTGAAAGTAAAAATTATCATGATTATTATTATTATTATTACTGGTGTTTCCATCGCTTCTGCACTAACTGATCTGAGAAGGTGGCAAAAGATGGATAACAATGTGTAGTGTGTAGTATTATAATTTATAATAAACACGTTGTTAGTTGTTAGCACAGTCACACACACAGAAACTCCTCTTATCCTAATATTACACATGCATAATCTGCGAGTGTTAGAGGCAGGCGTGAGGGAGAGAGAAAAGAGAGGAAAGGTAACTATTTTCTGCATTTTAATAGACACACTTTTAATATCATCATCATTTGCATATTACAGATTACAGCCGTACCTATTTTAACGTGTGTATACATGTGTATTTATGCACTCTGTAGACAAAATTATTACCTTCTTTTTCACTTTTATTCCTGCATCTCCCACCTTCGCTTTTCTTAACTAGATGAAACTATAATAGAGCTCAAGTTTAAGTAAAACACTTGGGTTTTCATTGTCCATATAAAATATAAATGGGGCGTTATGGGATCAAGTATCACGTACAAGAGTGAAAATGTGAAACTTTTTTTGTATTTAAAATGTATAGTTTAAAATATGAAGTACGGAAACCATGATTCATGATTTAGTTGGCAATATATTATTTAATGAAATAAATATTATCTTGTTTCTCTACACTCTACACATGGTTTAGTACTACTAGTCCAGCATGTTTAGTATTTAGTATTCATCAGTTGTACAAGTTGTTGCGGTTCCTTATGGATAATTTCCTGAACACTTTTTGGCATCAGTTATTCTCCATGAATGAAGTTGTAAAGGCCGAACAGGAAGTTCGGAATGCTACAAGTGAAGTCGCACTTGTGGTTCATTCATGAGTGCGAGTGTACGGGACACAAGATGAGGCAGAAACCTAATGGTATTATCATGGTGGCTTTTGAGTAAGAGCTCCTGTTTCTGTTATGCCAATTAGTTTTTTGCTATGCTCATGACTCATCAAAGTCTTTATGTGCATAATTGGATCAAAGTTGGCTTGTAAATTGGGAATGGATAGACAATGGGAGAATGGAGAATGGAGAAAAAGTAAGAGGTGGAATAAATTAAATAATGCGAGTCGGATCCAAGTCAATTCAAGTCCATTCCCTTGGAGATTTGGGGTGGAAAAGTTGATTAGGAGTTTTGTGAAGGTGTTATGTGTTATTACGAGATATTATGCCACTCCACTCTTGTCCTATCACTTATCATTTATCATCATGGTGGCACATGGTGATTGCTCCAGTTCCGGGTTAAGGCGTGGTCGCAGAATAGAATATAACTCTAGTCCAACACAGATCATGTGTGCTGTACAAAGTACAAAGTACAAAGTGGGAATAGATTTGGAATGTGTAACAATTACACGCTTTTATCTCTACTTATCTATTTATTGCATAGCCAACAGAGCCAACTCTTACTCTTACCTTCTGATGGAGCTATTTTATAACAATCCCCTTCAAATTCTTACCATAACTCAGGACATGCATAACAAAGCACAAGGCACAAAATACACATCTACTTGTTGCTCCTTATTCAATCTGTAGTAAGTCATTTTCATCGTCATTGAAACAGTCAGTCAACTCGTGTAATAGCTAAATCATTTTGCAATACAAGCACAGCAAACAGCAAACAGCAACCCTTTGCACACTCCACTCTTTTAAGTTTAGGTAGGTTATCAGCTATCAGTTCTCCTCTTTGGGACTTATCCCCATAATATTCCTCTACTACCATTTGTTTGGTGTTTGGTGACACCTGGATTCCTATTGGATCCTCCATGAACATTTCCTCATTTATTTACAATTTACACCTTTCAAAAATCCTGTACATGTTTTCATTCTTGGAATTTACTTTTTACTTTTTAATACGGCGAAAAGAAAGCGAAAGCTGTTTCAATTGTATGAATTGAGAATTGAGGATTTAGTGATTTAGGTGGTTATGAGACATGAAATTAGCGGCGTGCAGCGCAAGTAGTCTTGGTCTTGATTCTTGATCTGTGATTGGGATTTGATTGATATTCATGTTTGATTTGCAATTTGCAATGCTCGAGTTTCAAGTCCTGAAGATTGAATGTTTGAATGTGCACACGCCTGAGTTATAACACTAATACAAATACAAGTACAGCCTCACTCCAAAGTAATTGTAAATGTTCTGATTGTCGTGTCATGGGTTACGAGTTCACAAATCACAACAAATGAGAAAGAAATAAATGAGGAGGGCGGAGGGATTTTTGACGACTTTGAGGATTCTGGGTAGGCCTTAAAAACAATTCTCCCTTCCAAACAAACACACACACACACACTCTTGGACATGAAGAACCTTGACATTGTTTTAATTGCAGTGCTGCTGGGTGATTTGTTTGTTGAGGAGGTGGATTCATATCCATGTTTTTATCATGCATAAATGTACATGTTTCTGATACTGCCGAAAGGAGGAAATCATGACGTGGAATCACATTTTACATTGGACTTGTCTGAATTGTGAATTGTTTAGGACAGTTGAATATCTTGAATTCATGTAGCTATGTTGGGCACATTCTCTCTCTGTCCATTTACTATTTACTCCTAATCTCAGTTACACTCCTGCTCCTCAATCTTATCGTGCGGTAATAAATACATAATACATGGGCTCATTCAGGTCCTACGCGGATCCATATTGAATATTTACAATTTACAGGCATGTTACGAGGAGTCAAGTTCTGATCATGTATTTGTCTCCGCACATGACTATCTATAATCTATAAACATCTACAGCGGATTCTCATGAGGAGAACTGCGAACAGTGTACTGCTATGCAAGATTCAATCTAATTCCACGATATATCTTACATCTTACATCTTGCACTTACTATTGAAAATTGAAAGGGAAAGGAAAAAAGGCGGTTGCTCTTTCTGTCAAGCCAACTATTGTAATTTTGTAATTGTGGCTCTGGTTAACATTATGACTGTTTCGTGTGAGTACACATTACACATGATACTTATTATTATACTTTATGCTTTATGTTCTGCTGTCTGCTGTGTGTTGTGTTGCGAGTATGAGAAATGCTAAATGCTCCTTATTCTCCACTTTTATTATCAAATATCAAATATCACACATACCTGATTGCTGAGTGACTGTAGTTTGTAGTTTGTGTAGTTAAACTGGTGATGGCGGATGAGTGTGTGTGTGTGTTTGTGTGTATGACGAAGGATGGAGGTGACAGGTTGAGGATTTTATTTTATTTTACTTGGACCTTTCAAATATCAAATATCAATTACCATAGGCCATTTTAACAAGTAGCAAATAACAAATAAGGTAGGAAAAAATATCTTTGGATTTCTTCCCTTGTCTTTTGTCTTTGAATTCTCTGTCTCTGTTGTACTCTGTTATACTCTGTTATACTCTGTAGTCTATGTACTATGGTTGTGGTAGACCGGGAGCAGGGAGCAGGCATGAAGAGGGATCGTGGAATGTTGGAAGTAGGTATTCAAAGAGTTTGTCCATCAGCCGTCACCACTGCATGTGCCTACAATCTACAATAGAGCATTACACATAAAGAGAGTATGGGATGATTAATCCGTATCACTACCCAGTGGATAGTGAAAATAAAAGGTGTGTATATGTTTGCAGCATGTCTTGGGGCTATGGACTGAAAGTGCAAGTGAGTGTTTGGGTGTACAGTGTACAGAGTACAGAGTACAGTGTTAGGAGTAAACATGCCCATTCCACCATTTATGTCATCCATTATGCATATAGCTCAAGTTTTTCTCTCCTATGGAATTCTATTTTTTCAAATAGCAAGGACGAAACCAGAGCACAAGGTTTTTGTTTCCCGAGTTCAAAACTTGATACAATAATAATAATAATAATAATAATAATAACAATGTTGTTGGTGTTATTATTACCATTTTATGACCATTTCATTTTCCATTCCATTCCAAGTCTTACTTTTCTAAATCAAGGTTTTGTGCATGAAATCCACTGAAAACATACACGGAAATGGTGTTCAAGTCGAACCAATTCACGGATATTACACGTTTTTACTAATTAATTATAGGTATCTTTCTTTACATGTCCCACTTGATTGTTGAATATATGAACCATTTTATATTTTATCTAATACTAGTTGTTTGCCTATGGATTTGTGTATTTGGATTTGTATCGGCCATCGTGTGAACGGAGCATTCCATTTCATTTTGTATTTTGTAGACTTGAGTGTGAGTCTGTGAGTTTTGAAGCGTCAAGTCTCAAATCGTGAGTTAAACGAGTTAATGAGAATCCAAGTAAAGAGTGTGTGTGGTGTATGGTTGTTTCTGTTTTCTGTAGTAGCGGCTCCTTTTTTTCTCCATTTTTGTGTACGTAGTTCGCACTTGGAATTGCAACATTGAATTAAATGCGTATGTACGTTGTACGTCCATGAGGATGTAGCGTAGAGCGTAGGCCGTGCAGAATCATATTTATAGGAATGGCTTCGTGTTACTTGTTCCTTGGTGCTTCTTGTGGTTGTCAGAAAAGAGGATTTACGAGTATTTCTTGTTCTGTAAAACGTAAAAATATGACATATGGACGGAATTACTAAATTACATTTATTACAACTGAAACTAACTCGACAAGTCAAGTCAAGTGAAAAAATGAGGGAGTAATGCAATTATAAATTATAGAGTTGGATGGGTGTATTTTATTATATTATTATATTATATATTATATTATAATAATTGTAATATGTTACAAAGTGAGGTTGTTGTTCTGTCTCTGCGTATTTATTTTATTTATTATTGGTTCATTACTATCATGTCTTTTATCTTTTATCATGGCAGGAACCAAACAAAACAAACCAAAGCAAAATGGGAGGAAGGATGAAAATTATATAAATAAATAAATGAAATGTCCAACTTGTACATTGTACATGTTCTGTGTTCTGTGTTGAATGGTGGAGAATGGACAGTTTAGTGTTGTTAGTTGTTACATTTATGTTACACAGGGAACATTGCACATTTTGAGAGTATCGAGTCCACAGTAGAAATACATATCTTTTTACTTTGGCGCTCTTACATTAACTTGAAGATTGTTATCACATTTAAATAAATAATAGTCAATTCATTCAATGTAAACCAACACTGAAGAGATTAGTTAAGGTCCAATTATTTTAGGGTTGTTTTGTTACGCCACGATGGAAGGAACATTTTTTACCTAATGCTTTTTCCTCTGCACATTGCATTAGAATTTACACTATAGTCTATAATCTATACAGTCTACAGTCTATACTCTCTGTACTCTGTACTCTGTACACATCTCGTAATTTTGCTACTTAATATTTCACTTGATACTCCTTTACACTTACTTTGAGCTTTTAGCATGCTCCTCTCAATTCCCAATTCTCAATTCTCAAACCCTCTCTCGCAATTTCCACTACGGCTATACTTGGATCTTTATTCATTTTTCCACGGCTATCTATCGCAGTTTTATACCATTGATATTGATGCAAGGAAACCCAATGTAGGACTCATGTACATACAACATACACTGTACACTGTACACTGTACACGGATTATGCACACAGGACTGGATTTTATATTTTATATCCCAACTCATTTACCATTTACCATTTACACAGTACAGTTTACAGTTCTTCATGAACATCGCACAGCCACCACCAACTCCTTTTTTCTTTAATAATCCAACAAGACTCAAGAGAGAAGAAAAAATGTTCCGTCTTTAATAAATAAGCATTACGTGTACATTTACAATTTACAATATTAAATATTATCATGTGAAATTCGCCATTCACTTTGATGAGGTTTACAATTTACAATTTACAGTGCAAGTCTGTGTGAGGGCCTTTCGTAGTCTACTGTCGATTTCGACGTCCATGTCGATCCCATTTTTATTTTTATTTTATTCCTTTCCATCTTTCCATCTTTCATTTCTGTCCTGTCTGCCTCCACATTTGGATTTACTTGAGTATTCACCAGACGCGAAATATTTGGATGAATGGAATACAGAGAGTGGAGCTTAGAAGAACAGCTTAAACTAGTTATTTGTCCAAAATCCTTTCATCCTCACTATTTACTATTTATTATTTATGTCAAAAGACAAAAGACAAAAGCAAAAGTTCCTCGTTGCATCAACAAAACTGCAGTGTAAAAAAAAACCAGAGTTTTTTGAGCTTGTTAATAGTTAATAGTGATTGGGATTGGCCATGTGGCCTGCTGCTAAACTGTTGTTGTATGTGTATCAGAGTGAGGATCGGGATGCTTTATTATTTATGATGAATATTATGTAGAGTGAATGGGTTGCTCATGTACGATCCTGATTACGACTATTCATGTAAATCAGCTGTGATCTGTATTCACATTTAAATAGACATTTGCGCAGAGTGTGGAGTGTGGCGTGTGGATGAGGCAACTGTCTAGTATTTCATGTAATTTGCAGTTTGCAGTTTGCAGTGGATTGGCAAGTTGTGGTGCAACTTTGGAAAGCGCCACACACAACACACACAATACAAGACACAAGATACATGTAACATGTATCATGTATCTTGTTTTATGTTTGGGTGGAAAACTGCATCATGCAGCATGCCCAACACAACACAACACAGAATTCATTGTGGATTGTGCACTGCTGAATGGTAACATTGTGTATTGTGTATTGTGCACAGTGAGTGATAGTAAAAGTGACCAGACCAAAGACCAAACCATACCAAATTTGAATAGATGTCGAGTTTTAATTGTTATGTCATGTTAATTTCTTACACAGTGGATCTGTAACTGTCGTCCTTTTCCCCTGTTGTCGCCTCCCTCCCTCCTCAGTATCTACAATCTACATTCTACATGCTTTATCTTTTACCACCATTTTAATTTGTAATCTATTTTCCTTTGCACACTCCACACTCCACACTCCACCTCCTACAGAATAAAGAACAAAGAATAGAATTATGGAAACTCACGAGTCTCAAGATTGTTTTACTTTTGGCTTTATTATTTATTATTTTACACCTTGGTGTTAGCATGTGCCTGGGAAATTGTCAACAACAGTACAATACTATTGACATTTGACATGATTAGTTGAGATTTTAGTATTGTCCGAGCGGATTTCTTTTGTTAAGTTGGGTTCTTTTCTCTCTGTATTTTGTGTATTAAACTTCATATAAGTAACATGTAATATTTCTGTAATCTGTAGATTGTATGTTGTATGTACAATCTACACTTGACTTTGATTTCATTTCATTAGCTTTCATCTTTCATGTTTCACTCATTCCCAACTCCCAACTCGCACGGCAATGTTTATGTGCTCTCATTTCGGTAGTTTTTTTTACTGGATTCGTAGAATTTAGCAGATCTTGATTTGTGCATTTTGTGTTGTATGTTGTGTTATATGTTGTGCACATGTTTGATTGTGGCTTATGAATTGAGACTCTAAACTCTAAACTCTAAACACAAGTCCCAAAAATGGACAAGGATAAAGCTCAAAAGATGTGTTCATGTGCGATGTTTTTCGCTGTAGTCAGAACAGAATACAGAGTCGTGAGTCGTGAGTGGTCGCAAACCATTTTATTGCTCGTGTGAGGAACCAACGGATGAAATTGGAACAAGAAAAGCTCAAACTGAAACCAAACGAAGGATTATGCAGGGTTTAGGACATGAAATAGAAAATGCTAAAACTCCAAGCATCTCGTTGTTATGATTGCGATTTGTACGGAGAGAGGAGAGAGGAGAGATGAGAGATGAGGTATTAACGAAATCAGAGTTATGATATGATACGACGATGACAAACAATTTGTGAGGTTGTGTAGCAAATAGTAAACGTGAAATGTGGATGAACAAGAGATTTGATTGGATTATGAATAATTTCTTGTGGTTCTTTGGTTTGGTCTGGGATTTAACTTTTAAGTGTGATACCTCAAAACTCAAAACTCAAAAGGCTCAGCTCTTTTCTGTTCACTGTTCACTGTTTAGCTATCTACAAGAGACGAGAGATGAGAAAGACGGAGAGACGGAGAGAGTGAGAGAGTGAGATTATTGTCATGTCATTAGTCTAATTTCAGTGTGGATGCACTTGAATGCCTCTGTCTTTTGAACGCCTTTCTTGATTCTTGATTCTTGATTCCTGTGGAAAAGGAATCCAAAATCACAACTTTGCACAACAGTAAAATTGACAGTGAGTCATTCAGACATACAGAAAAGTCAAGACGCGATACGCGACAGAGAGTGAATCAGAAAGACAAAACGACAGACAGAATAAACATTTGAATACTCTTAATCCCAGTTTAAAGTTTAAAGGAGAAGAGAGCGAAAGAGAATGCAGAAAGGAAACCAAGACGAGACAAAAGTTTAGTCATGACATGCACTTTGCCAATCCGCAGCTAAACAAACAAAATGATGGAACAAAAGACACTACTCCAAATCCCAAAGAGGAACAGCATCCAAAATCCAAACCCAACTCTTGATCCTCACTTTTCTGGCTCAAATCTGCTGTATGCTCCACAGTGAAAAAGGAAAAGGATCACAACGGTTGAATGAATCCTCATTCGCTTTTTTGCAGTAGTCACACTCCCGATCCCTTCATTTTCATTTGTATTTTTACTTTGCACTTTCAAGTTCATTGACAAATCAGGATTGATATTCCACTGAGCGTGGTGCAGGTTGATCCTTGATAGTTGATCAGTCACCAGTCACCAATCGGATGGTCACACCGCCAAACGTCAACTGCCAACAGCCAACGCCTTCTTCACTCTCTTATTTTTAGCAAGCGGAAAGTCTGGAACATTTTACATTCCACGTCTCTCGTCTTATCTGTTTTGTGTTTTGTGTTTTGTATTTTGTGATGATTTGTGTGACGGGAGTAAAGGTAAAAAAGGTGACGGGGTTTATCTTGTTCTTGTCATCTTGTTATTCAAAGTTTGGATTTTGGAAACTCTGAGTTGATGAGATGAAAACTCAAGTCTCAAGCTGATGAGAGTCCTTGGAGTCAATCAGTTTGATTCCTTTACTCTGTTTATTTTTATGTCTGTCTCCTGGTTTCCTTCTGCGCCTGGTCCTCTGTGTCCAGTTTAAAGAGTACAGAGTGCAGAGTGCACAGTGCACAGGAAATAGAATGAATAGAATTGAACTATGATAAGGAAAGGACTTGGAAATTGTAACAATTTCCATTGTTAATTGTTAGTTGTTAGTACTTGTTGTGCGATCATGAATCATGCTCAAACACTTTTGACATTGACATGTACATATTTTATTTTGGCTCACGGAAGCCAAAACGGTGGCTGTTGAATGTTGAATGTTGAATGTTAATTGGTATAATAATGGGCGCATGGAATTAATTCATAATGACAATCATGAGGCTGATGATGATTCAAGTAATATTATGTGGACAGGAGATGGGACATGCTGAAGGTGTGTAAAGTGTATCTGAAACACGTGATCTGTACGCACAGTTTAGAGTGAGGGATCAAGTGAATAGTGATTATTGTGATTTGTGATTGTTCCTTCGGATGATACACATTATGACAATTATTCCCATTGTTTCCCAGACATGGATTGTGGATTGTGGCTGAGTTGGACGCCGCCGTCCAACACAAAAGGGCGAGAGGAAGTGCTCACTAAAAGTCCTAGCTGATCAAGTCCAGTGTGTGTGAGTGAGTGTTGTCTTAGGTCTTATAAAAACTTGTCAGTTGTAATTGTGGTAGCATTTTGCATTTTGCATAACAATGAGCATACACACACTTTGAAATTTTCCTCACACTCACGTCTGCAGTCCGCGAGCAATCTCTGCACAATGGATTTTAGATTTCCTCAGTCTCATCAGAGAGAGAAAGAGAGAGAGAGAGAGAGAGAAGAATGGAGTGATATGATGTGTTGTGTGTAATTTGTGTGTTGTGGATGCCTTGATAAAAAAGACGACGCCACAGTAGCGTAAATAATTGAATGCTTTCAGGATCAGTTTCAAGAGTGAACTTGGCCATTTATCATTTATCCATTAACCATTTAACAATTTAACAATTTAAGCGTTGAGTAAAGAGTAAAGAGTAAAGAGAGTCACAAGAGCACGGCTTTCCGTCGCCGCTCTTTCCATTCCTATTCCTCTTCTGCTCTTTAGTTTCGTCTTTGTCATTTTTTGTTCATGGGCGGAGAAGTTGCTTCAGTTGAGGTTGAGGCTGATGGCGAAGAGCAAGAATGAAGAAGAAAAGAGAGAAATAAAAAGGAATCACAGATATCATGTGCATTTTGAATTTTGAATACCAATCCAATCATCCACACTTTGCGGATTTGTCTGTTGGGTGGATGCTGAATGCTGAATGCTGAAACCTTGGTTTGGATTATCGAACTTTGACTTGGGATTTGAGATTGAGGAGCGAGCAGGAACCTGGAACTAGATCTGCATCTCACACTCTTGTTCGTTTCTGGATTCTGGATTCTGGATTGTGGACCTTGGAACAATAAAAAAACTCATTTCTTGTTCTTGTACTTGTTCTTGTGGCGAAATGAGAGCAATTTATAGTTAATTAAACTGGAGCAGTACAAGAATACAAATGTGAATACATGTACAGAATTAATTTTATTATAATTAGGATGATGAGGAAGGGCTTTTCATAATATATCAGGTTTTCTATTATTTTTTTCATCATGTTCATCATGTAAAATGTAAGATTTACAATGGGAAATAATGTGCATAAAAAAAGTGCTTCATCGAGTTTGCTGTCGTACAGAGTCAAACTCAATACTCGACAGAGTTGATCTGCAATATTTAATGATAATTAGTTTTCATTTTCATTTTGTTTTGGCAGTTGTTGCGAATGTGTGCGTGTATGTGTAATCAGCATAGTGTAGTTTAGATGGTAGAATACTGCAGGCGCACACACCACACTCTTCACTCTAAACTCTACTCTCTTCACTCTCTGCATGTTACATGTGTGTACTTTTTTCCTTTTGCTTTGGTATTTGGTATTTTGTCATTTCACATTTGTATTCTGCTCAACAAAGACTTTTGGCTTTTGCTTCTCTTCCTTTGTCTTTCCTTTGTAATTTGTAATCCTACATTTCCAAATCCCTTCACTCACTCACTCACTCATTTTCAACATTGACTACAGTCAGTGTTGAGGAGGAAACTGTACCAAGTACAAAATACAAAATACTGAAACACTGAGCACATCATGACGAAAGACTCACAGACTAAATACTTTACATTACCTTAATTGACAATTAGACACTTTGATGATCCGTTATTTGGAGGAGAAGATGATGCTCTTCAACATGTTGTTCGGCGGAAGAGACAGACGCCCGGTCGGCGGCACGGTCCTCACCCAGGTGTGGACAACATGTACCCCTCCTCCCACTGGACCACGACCGACCCAGATCCAACCCCCAACCCCCAAAGGAACGTCACCCCGCGTGACCTGTCATGGGCCGACATGAGTTATGCAAATCACCACCGACTGTACAGACCCGTCGTCCCACCCTCCCGACCCCAACCACCCTTCAACCTCCTCCAACAACAACCCCAACTCATCAGCATCATCCCTCATCAACACCAACTCCAACACCACCACTCCCAACTCCAACAACAACAACAACAACATCCACATCATCAAAATAATAACCCGGTGATCGGATTCCATCGAGATGTCCTTTCTCCACAGCCACATCGATTGAGCATCCCTCGAGCTCCCGCAGCCAGACCCACCAACAATCCACTCAACAGCCACAGCCACAGCCACGCTTTTCACAGACAACGACAAACACATCAAAATCTCCTCCATCCTCCACAAAATCAGCACCAACTGGAGCGAGAGCGAGAGCGAGATGAGGATCGAGATGGAGAAGCCAGCGGATCGGATGAACTTCTTAGAGACAGCGGAGAAGAGATTGCGGACGGAGAAGGTGGAGAAGAACTCCACGAACACCCTCCCAGTGAGGAAGAGCACGAAAATAGTAGTCAAGACAATGACCATGACCACAACCATCACAGCAACCATAATTATAACAATAAACACACCCACAACAATGACAATGACAATCATAAAACGTTTCATGGAAATGTTCAACTTTTGGACGGATTTCAACCGTCGACGCATCCCATGTGGACAACTCCAACTCCTCTGACGCGTGACGACGAGCAGTAACTACTCATTTATTCAAAATACAAAATACTAAATACAAAATACACTTTCATACTTTATTGACTTTTTTAAAAAAAAAATCTTTCTTCTTTTCTTGGATTGAAATTGACATTCTATTTTCTATTTTATTCAACTTGAATTTTGGACGATAACAAAAAAAAAACTACAACTTGTAATTAAATAAAACTGGTTTGTTTCTAGTTTCTAAAAGGTAGTTTTCATCCAGATTTGAAATGTAGATGGTTTCCAGTTTCTACGTAATACGCAAAAGTATAGAAAAAAGTGAAGGAAATGATTAATGACTGGATTTTATGATTTTATGACTTGAAATGTGAAACTGGATAATTCCCATGATATTTCAGATCTGTGAATGGCGGAGGTAAATCTGGAGTTACTCAACAACAGGAGATAATTGTGGATTCTGAATATTTGTCGCGTTATGCCGCCAACGCCCCTGTGAATGCCACTGGAGGAAATTTGTACTATGACGATTCATACTATGTCTATGACGATGAGAAGGAAGCTCAATACGACGACGTTGGTAAGTATAAAGAGCAAAGGAGGAAAGGAGAGGAGTTTCTCCGAGTACCAATTACAATCATATAAAATACTTGTTTTGTTATTTCAACAGATTACAAGACAACCCAACAGCAACAATCACCACAAGTTCAACAACAACAACAACAAGTTGTAGTTGTCCCATCCACCACTCGACGACCTGTTCCAATTGCCACGGAACCTCCAGTTCCCGTCACTCGACGACCTGTCACTTCCGCCCCTGTCAAAACCAGTCGAGGATCAACTCGTCACAAGACCAACTCTGGAAACCGCCCCACCCTCAAACCCTCCTCCACCATCGTCAAGGATGTTGTTGACAATGTCAGAGACGTCTACGTTGACCGTAAGACTTTTGTTCATTTCCATAAAATTGGATTTATATGTATTGAAAGAATATTGGATGAGTTATTTAAAGTATTGCATAATAATTGATAATTGATTCCCTGTCCAGCTCCATCCCGTCCAGCTCCAGTTTATGAAACAGTTGTTCCGAATACTCCAGCCACAAAGTGCCGAAAGGACGAATGTGTTCTTCCCGATTGTTATTGCGGGGGTAAAGATATTCCCGCCGGTCTGCCTGCAACCCAAGTCCCACAAATTGTTCTTCTCACCTTTGACGACAGTGTAAACGACCTCAACAAGGACTTGTACAGAGATTTGTTCGAAAAGGGACGAAAGAACCCCAACGGATGTCCCATCAGTGCAACTTTCTACGTGTCACACGAATGGACCGACTACAGTCAAGTTCAAAACTTGGCTGCTGATGGACATGAAATTGCATCTCACTCTGTATCGTAAGTACTCAATACTCAATCATTTCAACATCTTTCTCATTTTCCCCAAAAAACATAATAATAATAAAAGTAAATTATTATTCATCATTCATGATTCATGATTCTTAGTAATTGTAGTAAATTACATTTACTTTGCGTCTCATGTCTGATGTCTGCTGACACTTGAACAAGAAAAAGAAGATTTTTCTTGTATTCTATGGATGTTGTGCTAGAAAATAGTAATATGAAATTAACAATAATTAGTTTATTGCCATAATTATTAAGACAATCATGATGATTGTTTCTTAATTTTCTACATGGCTTTTGTTCATAGTTCATACCATAATTTTCATAGATTGGCGGAATCACAATAATAATTGTCTATAAATTGCACTGCGTCCATGTGAATTAATTGTGGTGAATGGTGAATGGTGAATATTGTTACACTTAAAACATCAAGTGTGCATAAGTTATAAGTTGAGATACTATGATGATGATAAATGATGATAAGAGTAATGTACAATGCATTCTTTGTTGTGTTTCAATTTTCAATACAGTCACAGCTTTGGTGAGCAATTCAGTCAAAAGAAATGGGAGAAGGAAATTGGAGGACAGAGAGAAATATTGGCTGCTTATGGCGGAGTCAAGCTGTCCGAGGCAAGTCCATTGTTACTATTTTCTATTTTATATAGATTCATGTAGATGATACAATTGTTGGTTCTTGTTTCTTGTACCTTCCACACTCCACACATTAATATATTAATTATTAATACATGCACAACCCATGTTCATACTTTATACTTTATACTCTGAACTATGACGTGGTGGAAGTGTAGAGTGTAGAATGTGTGAGGACTTTTAGTAGACTAATTAATATAAATGTGATGAGCTGGGAGAGTAAGTTGTAACTTGTGAGAAAAGTTGATGGAGATTTCTCAATCCAAAGTAATAAAACATGTAAAATGTAAAGTTAAAATAGGTACTTGGTTATTTATTATTTATACTTTATGCTTTATATTTATTTATGCTCTCTACATGAATAATGTATTCATTTATTTATTTATTTCTGTCTTTGTGATGGTGGAAAATAGGTTCGTGGTATGAGAGCCCCGTTTTTAGCCGTGGGTGGAAACAACATGTTCAAGATGCTCCATGACTCCAACTTTACCTATGACAGCTCTATGCCCATCTACGAGAATAAACCACCTTCATGGCCGTGAGTGCAGTCAAATAACTTATCACTTTCACTCTTTTTATTTTTTTATTGTGTCATGATCTTTGGAAAATCCTGGTTTTTACAGATACACTTTGGACCACCGTCTATTCCATGATTGCATGATTCCACCTTGTCCAACAAAAGCTTATCCAGGAGTTTGGGAAGTTCCTATGGTACGTATTTTTATATTTTTATACTCCTCTCTCCCGTTACAACTCCTCCATTTCCGATAAATTTATATCCTTTCTCCTGTGACTAATTACCAATTATTATCAGTTATTATTTTATCAGCCTGTGCTATCAATTTTCATCATCATGAACACCAAAGATTGTGTATTTGTTCTCTTTATTCATTAGGCATTGCTGTGTTTTTTTTTACCTCTTTCTCTTTTTAAATCATCTTTTGTTCTGTTTTTTTTTCAACAGGTCATGTGGCAGGACTTGAAGGTACGTTTTACGTTTGCTACAATTAATAACTATTATTACCATGCAAATCTTTATTTGTGTAGTTTGTAGTTTTACTTTACATTCGGAGAACAAAAAGAGATAAATATTTTGAGTATACTTTTCTCAAGTTATAAAACAAAAAAGCTGAAGAAGAAGAAGAAAATGAAGAAATAGTAGTAGATATCAAGTATAGTTTTTTGTACTTTTATCCACACGTTTAGAGTACATGTTGAGATATGCATGTAAATTGAAATGATTTAACAGTGAAGAGTGAAGAGTGATGGACCTTGACCTAGACATGAATCTCATATTTCCATTGATATTTTATGAGCAAGATTGGGTTGAAGATGAGTAACTATTTTACATTTACAACATTTACTGTACTCTGTAAATATCTACTGTTTACTGTTTACATTTTCCACTGCACGCTGTACAGTGTACAGTGAGCGTAGACAGGGAAATGTTGTTCTTGCATTTGCATTTGCATACTAAATGATATTGATAACATCTCCCTTCTGTTTACTCCATAATATCTACATACTGCATACATTTGTCGTTGGAAGGAGTAAATAAAAAACGCGTTTTTTTCCCATTTTAAATTTTATAGGACTTGTCTTTGTCATCAAAATTAGTCATTAGGTTGACAATGACATTAGATACTTTGTCTGATTACTCATGGGTACAAGATAACATCTTTTCTTTGAATTCTTCTTCAAGGTATAAAAAAACTAGACGCTGTCGCTTATGGAATACTGAATATTGTACAAGACACAAGACGAGTACAAACTTTCAGCGTATAGTGTTACTTTTTCAATTTTGAAAAATCGGAACATGGGAGTTGTTTTTATGTGTTTTTCTACATTCTGACTCTTATTTTTTTTGCTAGAGTACATTTTATGTGATATGTGAGGTTTGTTGTGTACAAAAATTAGAATTTGGGTATTTCATTTAAATGATAAAGGCTGATGAGATGAGAGATGAGAGACGAGGTCGAAAAAAATAGTAATGTAAAATGTACACTGAAATGCATAAAATATAAAATGCCTTTGGATGACAACTAATTTATTGTTTATTAATGGTGTGCTTGGCGAAACTAAGGCTGCATTAATGAAATACGCAAGTAAATGCGTGTAGATTTGTAGATTGGGATGCATTTTTATTTTTCATTTTCCATCCAGCTCGTCAGCAGTTGATAGTTAATTTACAATATGAGTAAGTGTTTTAAATCCATGTGTAATGTGTACAATGTACGCACCTGTGTATCTTGGTGTCATGATTACTCTATTATTTTGCACTTATTATGTTGAGATCTCCTTGATTTTCAAATTTAAATTAGATGGTCGTTAAAATTATTACTTTTATTGCCGTTAGATTACCTCCATTATGAATTGTGAATTGTGATTGAATGATGAACGACGAACGATGAGCGATGAAAGGAATGATGAAAGGCTGTCATATTTTTGTTACGTTTTTCATTTTTCAATCAATGTTCTTGTCTTTTGTGTCTTGCATGTTGAACATTCAAGGGATTCTTTCAATTTTTTCAATGGACATGAATTACAATCAAAACGTAAAATGGTCTCTCTCTCTCTTCTGTATTCTGTATACAAGGCAGAAAATACAAAGGAAAGGACACATGTATTTACCATTTAAATTACACAGTTAGTAATGGGTTTGTGATCGTCACGTGAGTGGTTTGGTATTTGGTAGTCCTATTGATTCATGTATGTTTTTATAGATTACAAATTAAATCTCTAGATTCACATCCATGTCCAATGTCCAATGTACATCTGTCTCTCCTGCTTTTCTGTATTCTGTACTACTCACTTATTACTCTTACTACGCCTTCCTCGTGTATGTGAGTACAAGCAGATTTGTGTAGAAAAATTCAGCCTGTGCTTCATTTTATGACTGCCGTAAGGGCACACAATCAGAATACAACATAGAATATAGATAATACGTAATATATTATTATATAAATTAAACATAGACCATGTGCATAAAACATAAAGGAATGGACTTATTCAATTTCCAACTAATTAATGAGCCAGTTCTCCTTGATAATGTTTATACATAACAGTTAACAGTTAACAGTATTAGATCCCCATGCAATAGATTTATAATATACATATAAAAAATGGAGTCACAAGTCACAACAGGAGAGACAGAATAAAAAATAGAATACACGTATGGATTATGTGTTATGGATAAGAGACTGGATATTTGCAAAAAGCAAAAAGGCGCATTACATCTACAATCTACAAATGAAAATGAAAATGAAAATGTATGTACATGAGGGAAAAGACAGAAGACAGAAGACAGAAAACAAGGAGTAAGGAGCCGTGAGTAAATAAGTTATTTAACATTTAACTAGCCCGTCCAACTGGTGAGCGAGCCAGAGGGGAAAAAAGGGAGTGTGTATCAATTATTTCTTTATAAACTTGTCATTCTCATGCTAGTCTGTCATAATAATGATTATTTCATGAGTAAAACTCAATAGTATTAAATATGCGACTAGAACAAGAACAAGAACATGTAACATGTATTCATGTCCATTCCTCGTTCCTTGTCACTCACTCGTTAGTTCTCAGCCATCTACACTCTAGACTCTAGACAATCAACATGCTCAACTCAATACTCAATACATGATCCTGCAGAATGCAGAATACGTCTAATCTTACATATTACGGATAATCAACAACAAGACGTTGGACGTTATGGATTCAATTCTTCTTGGATATTATTAAAGTATTTGAGTATTATTAGTTGTTAGTGCCTTGCTTATTGTTAGTACAATATTTACTATGTACAAAGTACAAACAATGAAATCAGAAATGTCCTCAAGCCTCAAATTTGATTTTTAAAGGAACCATTACTCACAAATTACTGCACAACTTTTGTTAAACTGCTGGGAATGTAAAATAGAAATAATTGTGCATTGTCCACTGAAACAGAAATGTGTGACTACAAACTACAAATGTTGTACATATTATATATTATTATGTTTTATGTTACTTGTGGCACATTGTGAATTGTGAATGGTAGAGTTGGAAGGAATTGACTTGGATTTTCAATTCAATTAAATCATGATATAAAAAAGAGAAAATTAAATCATGTAATGATCTACTGACTATTGACTACTCACTCACGAGAGCAGCGTCACACATACACATGTATTTTACGTTGTGTTGTGTTAGTTGTAAGTGATGGGAAAAAGGCATGATTCTCCAAAAGATAAAAAGCAGTGAGAGTGTTATATGACACTGTAAAAAAATATCACTTTTCTCACACGTGGTGTGTGCCGTGTTCAATGTTGGATTTTTCATGGGATATGGAATATGGAATGAGGAATAGCGAATAGCCCAAGTGTGTGTGTGTGAGTGTGTGATATTGACACATAAACCATTTCAAAGTACAAGCTCTTCTCTTGTATTTTGTATTTTGTGAATTAAATTCAATATAATGTACATAAATGAACTTTTGCATTTATTTATTTTCAAACTAAAAAAGTCATCACTGATGACATTCACATTTGAGCCAACCCAAAGAAACCCACAAAATTGTCATTATCATAATCATAAAATATCATTAGCTCGTTACTTGTTACTCGTTACTTGTTCGTGTTGTGTGTTGTGTGTTGTGTGGTCATACAAGTCAAAGGTCGCGAGGTGTTAAATGAACATGAACACAAACAAACAGCGTACAAACAAAGAAACTCAGAGGGGTTCCTCATCACTCGTCATCGTAAATCCTAAATCCTAAATATGTAAATTGTAAATTGTAAATAGTAAATACAAGTGTACAGCGTTAAACAGTTACTATTTACTATGCTAAACACTAAACATGAAATCAACTTTGAATACAAGTACACATGAAATGAAACTATGTAATTTATCTATCATCCAAATTTTACTTCCAACTTTTCTACATAAATGTTGAACCATGCATTTTTCCTATTGAGTATTGAGTATTGTTAGTCTGTGAATGGATTAGGGGATAAACTTTATTCAAGTCACTGTCATCAGATCCATGATTGCCTTAAGACGCGTAAAGAGTTATAGTTATGTCACAATGAAGTTACAATGATTTGATCCTGGATTTCAAGTCATGATCTTTGATTTTTCAGTTAGGAAAAGAACATGCTTGTCCAAAAAAGTGTACAGAATGTGCTCCTTTTTGTGCTAAACTTGAGCTTTTCCTGTCCATGATTTAGAATTTAGACCTTTGGAATAGTAATAAATGATTTTGATGAATACTTTAGGGTGGGCGTTGTTCCATGGGAGATGCCTGCTCCAACCCTCCAACTGCTGAAGGAGTCTACAACATGCTTGCTAAAAACTTTGAACGACATTACACTACAAACAGGTATGTTTTTAGAACAAAAACAAAGACAAAGCTACACATTCTTGGCCACATCCAAAAGAAATGAGTTGGGTGAACCAGTTCCATGGGATCCAATTCCATCATAAATCATAATATTATAATCTTAATTGGCTGTAAATTTCAGAGCACCTTTTGGACTTTACTATCACGCTGCTTGGTTTACTCAACCTCACCACAAAGTAAAATTTTATTTTAATGTTTATTATTGTTTATGTTTAATGTTTATGATGCTTTATTTTCCCAGTTTGCCCATTAACAACTATGTTTAAAGTTATGACTAAAAATTAAACATGCACTTAATTTAACGTGTGAAAATTTTAGGAGGGATTCGAAGCATTCTTGGATACACTAGTAAATATGGATGATGTGTGGTTAGTTACGAATTGGCAAGCCATTCAATGGGTCAGAGATCCAACTCCAATCAACAGAATACTCAACTTTGAGCCATGGAGCTGCCATAACAAGGTACTTTCTAGCTTCTTATATCATCATCAACTAGCAACTCCTGAACTTTCCATTTCATTTTCTGTATTAAATAGAAAATACATAATATTATGCCGAATGCAAAATGTATCAGCATTCATGGGCTTTTAGCTCTTATAGCATAACAAGTATTTTCCACCCGCAATATTTTTGTGCGAATCTGAAACCATATTTGGAAATCGATAGCATAATTCACAGATAGATTTCTATATCAAAAAAGTTGAATCCCATATGGAAGCAACAAGCAACTGGAAATCCCTACCTAAGCTAAGCTAAAGATACTCCTCATTGTTTATCGTCGTTTTGTAACAAATAGAAACCCTTAGGATACGAAAAAAGTTCCCTTAATATAACAAAGGAAAATGAATACCCCCTGGGGAACCCTTCAGGGTTGATAAGTTAACTTTTTATGGATCACGCCGCTTATACTTGACCCGTAAAAAGCTCAAGTTTCAAATTTAAAGTCAATCGGATTAGCCGTTCGCTCTGTAGGTCGGTGGATGTATAGAAACGGAAAACCAAACCCATTATATTGATATTATGTTTATTTTCTACTTTCCTCTGGAAAATCCAGTACTAAATACAGTACTAAAATTTCTCAAATGTTATTTTCGGGTTGGTTTTTACCCAACTGTCTTGTTTCTTTGGACGAGGAATGTCAAGGATAAAGATAATAATGCATGATGTTACTCATATAAATGATAAAGTATGCCATTCAAAATGGTCAAGTGATTTTAATAAGGGAGGCATGATGACTATTGAAAACTCAGTCTATGTTTAGTGTTCATGTCCTGACGTACTTATGTACTTATTTATGTAGGAGTGTGAGTGTGAGAGAACAGGCATAATATATTCCTATCCTTATTATTATTATTATTATTATATTATAGCGTACATAAAAGAAAGAGAAAGTATATTATAATGTTTTTCCATAAGTTATATTGTGCAGTAGTATTGAGGGATATTGAGGGAGGCTAACCATTGGGAATCTCCAATACTGGCATCCTGCTTGAAAACTTTACTAGTTAGTAGTTAGTAGTCATAAATTAAAGCATAGTGTACATACACACTACATACATACATCATACATTGTAGTATACGAGCTTCATGTACGCTCTACATTCTGAAAAGGAATTTGAGCTGTAGGTCGTCGTTCGTCGACAAGTATGAAATATATTATGTATACTATTTAAAAGGTAGAAGAATGCTAATGAGTTCTGTATTTGTATAATAATAATGAAAAACCAGTGGTTGAATAACATGAGAGAATGTCCATAAATATTAAATACAAATATATTTTGTATATTTAGATTTGTCTTTTACATGCGAATTTATTACAGAGAGTTTTCAAAGGTGCAAAAGAAAAGGTGAATTCCTCATGGTTGCGAATTTAAAGAAATTCATGTGTAATGTGTAATGTGTATAGCTAGTGAAACAGAGAGGAACGTTTTTACGGTACATACATACATACATGCAGTAGCTGTGTATTGGTATAGTATATCATTGAGATCACATCATGTTTTTATTTTTTATACTTATATTATGTTTCAAGTTGTGCAGCTTAGTTTACAGTATGCATTGTGCATCTATACAAGTCAAATGTGATAAGTATCTAGTAAATTTGAATCAAATAGTTACAGAGAGAAGCTCTAATAAAAGGATTATCATTATTATTAATGTAAATAAATGTATGCACGATTACTGATTATATGCTTTGTAAAAACAAAATTCAATAGTGTTGTAAAAACTCCTTTTTTCTTTCTTTCATGTATTTTGCTGAAAACCAAAAGGATCGGCCACGAAGGTATGTCTTATGTTTTATTTTCATTTTTTGAATTCTTAGTTAAAAGTCAAAGAGTGTATAATTTCTATTATTTCTATTTGTCAATGTGCAATTTACAGATGTAATCATCCTAAAGTATGCAATTTATGGCACAAATCCGGCGTCAGATATATGAAAACTTGTCAAGCTTGCCCTCAACAGTATCCATGGACTGGCTCAACCGGTGTCGTCCAAAAATCACCGAATAGCCTTTAAATTAATTTAATTGGGCTATATAAATGTATTTTATTTTTTAAATTGATAAAAAGTTTTCGCTGTTTTGTTCGAAGACTTGAATCTGTGATAGATTTAAGGAAGGGGACTTGAATCTTTCAAAAATATATTATACAATACCTGTAAAATATCTGAAAAAAGCATATGTGCATATTTATACAGCATAAAGTTACTTCAGATATTTTGTTATAAGTACTTGCATGTGCATAATATATTACATTATGCATAAATACTTTACAAAAAACAATCAAACAAAAAATTTATGTAATATTCGTGTGTATATTATTATATTATATTTAAGTGTATATTTACAATACGTGCAAAACACATACATATATGTGCACTTCCGGACTGATATATGGGATGAATTTAAGACTTTTGTTAAAACAAAAGACGGATTAAATGGACGGAAACTTTGAGACATGATAAAAGTTCAGATCAAATATTATACTCTCAAGTAGTGAGCAAATTTTAGCATTTATGAACAAAATTAGACGCTCATGTTTCCATTTATATATTTATTTGCACACGAGTTTTTTGATTTTCGATGAGAACAAAGAGAAAACAACTGTAAATTTGGATTTGGAAGCTGAAGGCGTGGAGATACTTGAACTCTGATCTTTTTCATGCCTTTTGTTAGATTTTGCTCAATTTATCCTAAATATTTCTTCTCTTCTGCTTTTATAAAAGCCTTCAATTCCTTCCGATTGAATTTCCGGACATGAGATACAAAACAACAAGTTTTTTTTAAATACATAAATGATGACTGAATGATGAAGACAAAATACATTTAAGAGTACACAAATGAGCAAGAGACAAGAATTTTTTAGAGTTTTTCAATGTTTTTTTTTTCGATTTATTCTCAATATTTCTTTGCAGTTGTAAGCAAGTTTGTTTTAGCAGTGTGCATTTTGTTTATCAATCTGACAAGGCTAATAAAACACTTTATATGTATATATATATATATTCCGTAAATAGTTTTTGTTTTGTATAGATATATTCTAAATGCATTTATGTATATCCTGTATTTTTGTTTTAAAAATACATCTTACTTATTATTATAATATAATATTTTCTGGAATCTTGAGTTTATTTCTTTGCGAATTTGACAAATATTGTAGTTTTTTTTTTTAAATTGTTGTAAATTTTTTATTTTTGGAAGACGACGAGAATTCTATTCGTTTCTGACGACATAAAACACATGAGGAAAAACACAAAAAGTATTATTGATTAAAATACCATAAAATAAAATAACAAATAAAAATTGATAATAATAAAAATAAACTTATTGTAAAAAAAATGGGAAACGATTAGAATCGATCGATTTTAATAATACTTCTTACATATACCATCATATAATTTTCCGCGTTGAATTTACATATTTTCATATATATACTTTACGTTTTGCCTTGAGCAATAAATATTTATTCTTTGTTATACAAGTTTTGTTTTTCAGTTTTCAGTATATATGTATATATATACATACATACATATATAAAGACAGTGCGATTATTCGGTTTTTTTTTTTAAAAATTATTATTATTGTAGTAGTTACGTATAATGTACTTTGTATCATCATCATATAGATATATTATATGTATCGTAATATTGTACAGAGTTACAAATTCTCCAAAACTAAAATGTTCATGTATTTTACTAGTTAAATAATGAATGCAATAATTATTATCGCAGCAGTAATAATCAATAATAATAATAACAACAATAAAACTCAATCAAAATAATAACAAATTATTGTAAAATTTTCCTTTTACCGGACAAAGAAAATTAGTACTTAAATTAAATTAAAACATGGAAACGGTACAATCATATTATAATATAATACATAGTTTAAATGTATACAATAGAGCACCAGCGCTTATAAGTAGTATAATATAATAATATAATGTATAATAATAATCTTGTTGACTACGACTTTGGAGTTTTCTCGCACTTATTTTCGATAGTTACGCCATAACGTAATATAATAATATAATGCAATAATAATAAGAATTATTATTACACGTGCTCTATGAGTCTCGTCCAAATATCCAACACTCTAGGGTTTTAATGACAAAGTCATTCTCTTCCACTAATGGTGGATTACCATAAGTGGAACACTCTTCCGTTCTACCCACAAATAGATCACCATCCAGCCAGAGACCGAATTTACCACTAAGAAGAAAGACAGAAGAAAAGATAATTTTAGAAATCATCAAGTTTTAACTTACTCTTTTATACAGAAACAAAGGACACCGCAGGTATATAAAGGGAAAATGCCGCGCAGTCAGAATTGGCCCAAATTTGGTACAGGGGTGCTTTGGACCATGGGGAACAATGTTTGTGAACTCACTTTAAAAGTGATTGACCCCTTTGACCTCCG
>JABASP010000491.1:0-51481 GCA_019776565.1 Sminthurinus signatus
GGAAAACATTAGCATGAGTTCCGATTGTGGTCCAATGCGTTTTTAACAACTTTTTAAACTAATGTTTGCGTTAATGTTTGCGATACGACTGCTTTTTAATGTTTCCAGTCGTGTAGTGTACATATGTAGAATGTAGATTTGTGCAGTAAATGTGATTGATTGATAATTGAATAGATTGGAAATGTTCGAGATCATGTCCAATATTCATTCCACAGGTTTAATTACGACTTACCAAGTCAGAACATTAAACATTAAATAATTCGTAAATGACCTTTCCTGTATTTTGAGCGTGGGAGATGAGCGCATGTCCTACTTATGGATTGTTTATTTATCTATAATCTATAAATTAATATAATACATACATATATTAAACCTACAAAATCTACAATAAATAAATATTGATATTTATGATGATATGAATCGTAATATTATATAATAAATAACAATAAATATTATATTCTATCCACATTGTGTAACTGTAAATAGGTAATGAATACTGAATACTGTGTTATGATCTCTTGTGACGGAAAAAATGAAATAAACCCGAATTTCTTTGACAGAAAAACCACTGTTTGCTCTTTTCTATTTTCTCTTTCTCACTTGAGAATCCGAAAGAAGTATTTTATTGAAATTGAATTGCCCCAATGCACCACATTTGTTTTTAACGTGGAATTTTTAAGTATCATCTCACAGGTAAATGTTTTTTATATTACATACTTTTGAGTTTTGAATATTATTTGCAGCCTTTTTCAGTGTTTTTAACTGGATTCTTGTGATTAAGCTTTGAGTACTTTTCTAGTTTCATTTAAAAATTTCAGGATTTTGATCATGCGGTCATAAATGTAGTAGTAGCTGTCGCGTCCCAAAGCATTGTCCACGTGATTCCATGTTTTCCGCTCAACAGGTATTAGCTTGCCATTAGGTAATAATTTTGCACTCTCCCTCACATCCTATTGGAAAAAGGGAAACAATAAACAGCTCCGTTTTAGTAGTGCTTTAATTCGATGATTAATTTAGAATTATGATGTATAAAGCGTGAAATAAATGCCTGTTATAAATGCTTATTATACCTGAGGAGCTGTAACAAAATCATTTTCACCCATAAACACAAAAACTCGAGACTCGACGTTAGAAATATTGTACTCTGGCGGAGACTCTTGTCCATAAATCTTCAAGTTTTTCAAATATCCATAGTCGTACATGGCAAATTTATTACTGTGTACCCACTGGAGCCATTGTGTGAACTAAGTTTAAATGAGTCAATTGATTGATACGTACATTATTAATTACTAGTGCTTAAAATGATCTTATATTGGTAGTGTTTTTCATTTTAAACCTCACCATTTTGATTGATCCTCCACTCCTGATCAAACGAACCATGGAAAAAAATAAATAAGACTGATGAATTTTCTTTTTATGATAAAGACTAGATCGGTCTGGTCTGAATCTGACGGTCTGTTTTCTTAGTCGGTTTGGCAACGCAACCTATATTTTACTAAAATACTCGTGAGTAATAATTTAAATAAAATTTCAAAAAGAAGGTCTTACGGTGCTGCGGCAATGGCAGCAGCAAGCACATTCCCATCAATCTGTCCAGGATCATACCCGTCATTTACGGTTAGAGCTAAGGAAGACAGATGGACGAATACAGATATTTTATAGAAATACGTCAAAGTTTCATTAATTTTTTTAGCTTTAAAAAGCTGACTGGGGTTTTACCGGATAAACAAGCTGCAAGCCCAGCATCAAAAGGAATCAGAGGCGAACGACGGTAGCACAAATATGGGCCAATCCTGTTCATCACGCCACCCAAAGTATTTGCAGTAACTTCACCCTTTGTAAGTCTGGTAAATAAGCGCTAAACAAAAACGAAATATAAAACACTGATGAAAATGAAACATAACAAAAGTACGCATTTTTTGGTGTGAATTTTACATTAGAAATTGAAATCACCTCAATGTATTTTGCATATGGTGCAAAGAGTCGAATAAATGGAGATTTTGTATTTGAAAATTTTACAGTGGCCCCCATTGAAAAGACAAAGTGGATTTTTTGCTGATATTCTGGCTTGTGTGAAAGTAGACCTGAATAATCAATAATTAGAGAATGAGAATGACAAAAGGTATGGATAAAAAAGTTTTCTGTTTTCATTCATATGAGGTCATAAATTAAAATTACATAAGAAGTATTTGCATTTATATTTTTGGAATGGTCATTTACCAAACATGTGTGCATTGCCCATACTGAATCCTACGAATGATAATTTGGGCTGTTGAGTAGTGTTTAATATGTAGTCAATTATTGTTGGCATATCGATCCGGATTCTACGGGGAAATTACAATTTTGTTAATGGAAGTCTGGCGCGCAGTTTTACATTTAAAATGAAATGGTTCCTTGAATTTTGTACTAAAATACAATATATGATGTGTACAAGCAAACTCACATTTCATCATTCCTGGAACATGAAAAAAACACAAAAGAGTCAGTTGAAAAATTTCAGATTCCGTATTTCATTTCACTAAGGCAAACTAGACTTGACATTTGTTATAGAATTAAAATGTAAAAGAGCCCTATTGTAAATGAGCCGTATTTGGGCCAATCAAGAAAACAGGGGCTTTAATCCAGAGGTTAAAGCTTACGAAAAATCCCAGAATTCATCATCTTGATTTGAAAGTTTGACATGTTTGCGTCCGTAGTAATTGCCTGTGAGATGCATAATATAGAACACGTTTCGATTTATAATTTCAAAATTGTGTGTACATTTGTAATTTTATGAATGTGTGTTTTTAATGTTTTTCAAACCTCTCGTGTTTCCAAGCCACACATCATAAGAACCTTCATCTGCAAATCTAGCAGCTACAAATAAAACATGGGGCTTTTACGTTTTACATGTGTGTATGTAAATTAAATATTTTTCGCAAACACTGAACAAAAATGTTTACTGTAAAGTTTGAAAATCAGAATAAGGGATAAAATGTTTAAATGGTGATTTACCAACTGATCTTCTGTCACAATTCAACAGCTAGAAAAAAAACCACATATTTTTCTTAGTCAAATTTCAAGCAAATTCCGATACTAAGAAGTTAATAAATAATTTTGTAAATTTGAATATTTAAATATGTATCGATGTAAAAATGCTCACCATGTCTCTAGAACTCTGAAATAGTCCATACTGAATGTACACGACAGGTTTTCCTGGATTTGGAATCCTGTGAATTTCAATTACATATCCATCTTCCGTCTCCACATCATGACTTTCCATTTGATATCCATATTTTTTACCTATAGATTTCTGTACAAAGTAATTAAATATCAATCATTCTATTGCACACACGTAAAATTCAATTATTATTTGTTCTCATTTTCTTCTTCCCTACGAAATTCACTTACAGTTTGAAAATGTAACTCATGCATTTTGAGGAGAAAGTTGCAGGGTATATTCTGGGGTGGCGGAAGAATATCGTCATAATTCGTTGTAGTCTGCTGTAAACTCCGGGGTAATTTCAGTGAAAGAAGGATGCAAGTGAGTAACACGAGGTAAACTTTATTTAAATTATAGATCATACTAATTATCAAAAAAATCAAAAGTAAATGCTCTCACACTTGACAAATATACTATGATTATTATTCTAATGTTCGGAGTTTTGGACAAATAATATTTAAAACACTTGAGTCATTTTATTTACTTGTAGAAATTGGAGGTAAGAGAGAAACGGGGAACTTTTCACAAAATTATAAATAAACTGTTCTGAAATCCTGTCTCTAGATGCTGGATATTTTAGTTTGTAAGATTATTATCCAGACTTGAGGTGTTCTGACTTCTGGATAATGTATATTAGATTCTGGATAATTAAGCTGAACCCATTGCAAATTTTATGCACTACTCTGATGCGAAATGCAAATATAAAGTGGACGGTGGGTAATGAAAGTGAGGGTGAAAAGGGGAACGGGATACCTTTGATAAAACATGCATGTGCTTGTCTAATATAGTCAACATAGATGTAAAATAATCCCAACATATCAATTATGGTTGTACTACTACTATGTTTTTAGATGAAGATGAGTGTTGTAATTTCTCGTTTATCATAAGAATCTCGTTGTTACAACATGTGGATAAAATTCTCATGACATTCACTTTCATATTTTATGTTTTATATCCTAAAAAATGACTTGTATGCTGCGTGATGAACGACGTATGATACTATTAAAATCCAAGAAAATTACACTAAAAAGAGTAATCTTGTACCATGCAAAATGCTCATGTGTGAAAATGTAGTAATAAAATTGCCTTTACATTTTGCCGAAACGGGAAGAAATGTTGAACAACGTAAAACGTAAAACTAGTATTGTAGAAAAAAACTACGTTTTGTCTGCGTTTGAACAATTTTTCACGATCCAGAAAAATACTTTTGGAGAATAATTTAAATTAATTTATTAATTTATAAATAAATAATAAATAGCAAAGATTAATCGAAAATCGAAATGACGCATAAATTAAAAGCCCTCAATGTAAAATGGTAGTAACTTGCATAATTAAATGATGAGACTTGATGAGTTGTTCTCTTGCTCTTCATCACTTTTGAGGTAACTGATGATTTTCTCGTAGATTAGCGTGTCCGCATGTTTTCCCAACACAAAATCCCCGTGGTTAAAAGTGTCATCTTTGACTCGGATGAGGTGGGCATTTGGAAAGTGATTCATCCTGGACACAAGCATGTCCTCTGGCCCTATCACCCGATCATTCATCCCAACAAACATGACCAGTTTTGAGGAATTCACCTTTGAAAAGTCATAGAGCGGTGCCTGAGAACTTCCATATTTCAATAGGTTCCTTCTTGGTCCATAAGAGTAGTAGGTGGCCTTTCGGGTTTTTATCGTTTGCAGGGCGTGGTGAACCAATTTCATAGAAACTGGATTTGGATGTCCTCCCAAAAATACTGTGTCAATTGTCAATCAATAAATACAATAATAAGACTAAGATCTTTTTTTTACTTCACATAAACTACAATAGTATGAATGGCTAAAATATTTAAAACTATCAATAAAATATGTAGTGTCTAATTTACCTCTGGCAATTCCTGTATCAATGTGATCTGGATTAAACCCGTCTCCTGTTAATTTAGTCCATGCATCATAATTCATAATTCACAATAATTATTATTTATAATAGCCTCATTTTTTAAGACTTTGACCACCAGAAATTATAAATTGTAACTGCATCTTGATTTTGATTTTAATGAAATTATTAGTAAGAGTACAAACGAACCGAGAAAGAAAATTAGTTGACAGATCCCAAACTCCTGAGCCGCTGTTTCAGTATTACAAAGTCCAGCTAGAAAATCCCGAACCATTGGGATTCCCTGTAAGTTGAATAAAGGCCCGTCTCGAAATACTTGAAGAAATGTCTGAAAAAACAAAGAAAGAAAAGGGTTCAAAAAAGCTTTAAACTTTGATAAAATGCTATAAAAATATTTTACTTACAACTGCCAGTTGCTCATAATTTCCAAGATGGCGAAGATTTTCCGAATTCCCCACAACAGAAGAACCACCAAGAACAAAACCCCAGTTTATTTTTTCATTATATTCAGGGCGGGCTGCAAATTTTAATTTTCATAAATTTTACACAATTTTAGATGATAATAATTTTAGTGGTATAAAAATTCTGAGGTGTAAATTTTAATTTTGCTTACATGCAAGTAAAGTGAAGAGACACATACTGCCCATGGAATGTCCTAAATCAGAGTTTCAATCCTTTTATTCAACATGTCACATAAAAATTAATACGGCTCACGATTTACGATTTTTCAAAGATTTACTCACCAACAAAACTAATTTTGTTCTTTTGAGTCTCGTTAAGAATGTGATCAATGATAGCACTTGAATCATAGTAGCCAAGTTCATCCCCCCTGTAAAAAAATTTACAAAAATTCAAAGTATGTATTCAAAAACATATGAGGGCTTTAAAAAACATATGCTTTATATGCTTTTATCCTTACGAATAATTCCAAAATTGATGGTCAGTATTTTTCCATTTGATGTGACTTCGAGAATAATCCGTCCCTCTGAAATTTAGGAGCCAGACATCAAAACCTGCATCATAGAGACGAAATGCCAGTGCTCGTCGCTCACAATTTATCACAAAAGATCGGCTACTCGCTGTCAGTCCATGACTAAGTAAAACGGGGGTTCGTCCTTTCCTCGGTATCCGGAAAATCCCAAGAATGTAGCCATCCTCTGTCGTAACTGTACACACATTTTGATTACTATTTTAACTCTTAAAAAATATGCAATTCACAAGTAACAAAGTAGTTGAATCACCTTGATGAGTTTCCACGGGCATTCCATATCTAGATATTATTTCCGGCTAAAAAGTAAAATGTAAAATGATACACAGTTTTTGAGTTTGGAATTTATAATTATTTGTTTTTACTCGTTCAATTAAAATGTTTTGTTTGTTTGTTTTACCGTTGTCAAATTTGCATCTCGAGTTGAGAGTAAAAAATTGCACTGTCGATCTTCCACACTAATTTGTTTAACACTGTCTTGATTTTCCGGACTCGAATTTGGTTTTGGAGTAAGGAAAAAATCTAAAAAGTCAAAACCATGACTTTTATGTCTTGCCAGAAGATGAAAAAATATAAAAAGAATCTTTGAAACGTGGTGAACGTTAAAGTTGACTAGACCCTTCATTTTGCTACCACAATCAACTCAATACTGATCAAGGCTATTTCTTTGAAAATGCAATAGAATCAATTTTTCTCTATTTAGATACTAAAGCTAAATCTAAAGCTCAACTGGAACTGTTATTGTTTTTCGTTATATGCATGGAAAAAACTACACTAGGTTTTGTTTGTTGATTGTATATATTAGTCCCATTTTTCAATTCACAGTCGTTTGTGGTTTGTGTACATTACGGTTTCTAGACCTCCGTCAACTCTCAACTCTTTTCATTTTTGGTGATAAACGAAAAAATGAACTGTACATACGATAAGCTTTAACTTATATGTTATATGTGTCACCAACGATCAAGAATCAACAACATACAAAAACTAGGCATTTTGAGTTATACTTACATTTACATGCATAAAAATCTAATTGTAAAACATTATACGTATGAAAATATCCAGGTTCTGAACTCCAGATTTCTGAAAAACCCTTTGGATATTTAATCAATTTCAATTTTCATGTCATTTTATACTTTTTTCATTTATTTTGTCATTGTGTTTTTTTGGCTGAATTTACATGTTTTATCACAAATACTGACTATAGATCACAGTTTAATGCTGAGTACAGGAAAAAGAAGGAATTGTATACATTTTAAACGTTATTAAATGATTGAATTTTGACATGTGAGATTATTCCTGTCGTTTAGTACGTTAACAATTTTGTTGTAAATGTAAATATCGGCATCTCCACTGAAAAGAAGGTCCACGTGGTTGAATGAAACTGCCGGAATCTTTATCATCTGGACATTTGGAAAGTATTTCTCTGACGTCTGAACATCCTATGAAAATATCCCACAAAAATATTCTCATGATTCATGATATTAAATAACTTGTACATAATCGTTAAAAAGAATCAGTACAAATGAAATCATGTGCGTAAATTGTAAATTGTATTACATTAAAAATCAAAACTAATGTCAAATATTAAAGTTCAAGTTCAAAATCATGAGATTTGATATTTCAAGATAAATGATAAATGATGGAGATGAAGATAAAATGCATGTTAATTACTCTGGGAGTTGTAATAAAATCATTTTGTGACCAAAAGTGAATCAAAGGTGCCGTCACTTTCTTCAAATTGTAAATTGGTGGACTTGCTTGTCCATACTGACGTAAATTCCTCAGGGCACCATAGTCATATTTAGCAAATTTTCCACTAATCACCCACTGGAGCCTGTAAAAATATCATCCATTTATACTTTTTAACATATTTTAATACAAAAAAATGGAATATTATTATTTATTGTTTGTCCTTTCAAAAAAAACATAGAGCAACAAGTATACAAACCATTGAGTAAAACTTCTAACAGAGACAGATCCAGGAAATTGTCCCAGCATAACGGAAAATACTCGTGGATCGATTGAATTTGGATTGTAACCATCATTCAAATAAAGGCTGAGTGCACAAATCCCATTTCGCCGAGAACGGGCTTCCGGGAGGCAAAGCAGAGGAAAGATTCTGTGCATAATCGGAATCAGGTAGCGTGGCAACAACTCACCGTGATTGAACCGCATAACCATTCTCTACACTCACAAATTTCTAGTTATTATTAAATCCCATACTTACTAATTTCACACAAGTGCTGCAAGTAATTTTACATAGTTATTTGACTTTTTATACTTACTTCAATCAGCCCTGCAAAAGGAGCTAAAAGTCGGATGAAGGGTGATTTCATGTGAGACATAACAGGAGCACCTCCCATGATAAAACCAACATCTACTTTAGCATTATATTGGGGTTTTGAAGCTAGAAGTCCGAGAATCACACCATTTCCCAAGCTGTATCCTGCCCATGACAATTTACGTTTCCCCGTCACACCCAAAACATAGTCGATCGTTGATCCAGCATCTTCCATCAGTTCATCCACTCTGTAACAATTTCACACAAAATATTATTTGACTTCATCTTTGCTCATTTTAAATGAAAAAATGTAACAATTTTCTTGTACTTTGATTTTACTAAAATAGATAAATGAAACGAAAAAATGATAACGGTAACTTACGAAAAGTCCCAATATTCAAGCTCATCATTGGTGAAATTGGCATGTCTCATACTATACGCATTTCCTCTAAAATTTGTCACCCAGACGTCAAATTTTTCATCCGCCAATTTAATAGCTTTAAAAATTTTAACAAATTATTCGTTGTTTTACATGTCAAAAAGATTCTTGGAAATTATATATATGATTTTTCCAGTATACTAAAAGTACATTTTAATTTTAAATGCATACCGAGTGCACGTCTGTCACAGTTGATAAAAAAGTCTCGGGAGCTCTGAAATAATCCATGAATCAGCAAAACGACAGGCTGTCCTAGTTTTCCAATAAATAATTTTAACGGGTTAATTTATTTTTCTACTGAGACTGAACATTTTAACATAATAACATAATGTGACGCTTTTGATTTTTGATGAATAGTTTTTGATCACAATACAAACCTGGATTTGGTACACGATGAAGCTCCAGATCATAACCATCCTCCGTCGTTAGTTGATGTCTCTCAATTTTCAATCCATATTTATCCGCTATTTGAGGCTAGGACCAAAAACAAATTTACCACAAAATAAAAAAAACATAGAAACAAACACAATAAAAAAAATAAAACAAAAGGTATAAAAATATTTTTTCTTTTCTCTTATCTCTCACAGTACTAAGTCGAACTTGGTTAAACTCCAGGACGAAAACACACGGCCTTTCCTCATCCGATTTCGTGGTAGCAACATAACTCCGACCTCTTCTAACATCACAGTCAGAATACACACAGGATAATGAAATTAATAACACAAGCACACAACAAACTTGCCAAAAACCTAAGGTGAAAATTCTATTAAAATTCCCCATTTTGAAATGGAACTAAAATGAGGGATTTAAAACTTAAAACTCAAAACTGCACATGGAACTTTTCTTATTTTCTTAATCTGAATTCTGAATGTGGAATTCAAGTAAAAGTACGTAACACTGACCATTAATCAGTGACCATTTCAGTATGTGTGTTTCCACCAGAAGCATGGGGTATGAGGTAGGAGGGATGAGCAATGAGCATTATGTTTATCATGCAAACATCAAAAGAAAAAACTTGGACAAGTTTAGTTCATGTGCAACTTTATATGATTTATTCAAGTTATTATGAAATAGTATCATGTGTTTTTTATTTGTATGTGCGATGTGCGATGTGATTTCTTTCCTTGAACCAAATCATGTTTAATACACACGCTGTTATTATTGTTATGATTGTGCTGTCTTGAGACTTGAGACTTGAGTTTTGAGTCTTGAGAAAACTAGAGCAGTTGTGGAAAATGCATGCATGCACACATTTTATATTTTATATATTTATTTATTTGTTTGTCATGTAGCTACCTTTGAGTAATCATCAACAATAAAGTACCACATGTTAACTAAGGAACTGCTGGAAACGTCAAGATAATAAGAATAATAATAATAATCACACAGAGCAGTCCAACTTCCAACTTATTGTTAGTGTTCAGTTTCACAGGTATTTTTCCCCGAACTGGTGTTTGAAGTTTGCAGTATGTCGTGTGTATAGCGTGTGAATCTTCATCTCATTAAATGAAATTGTATCACACAATTGTAATTACATGGTGCATCATGAATAAATACGTGTTTGATTTCTTGACCTTCATTCTCACTCTTATTCACATGGCTCAAACTACACTGCACACATAATAAGTATGTCAGATTTTTTACCTGTGTTCAGTGGTCAGGCAGATCCAGAGATGAGCAGTGAGCATTCATTTAATTTCATATTTAATTAAGTAATAATTATATTATATGCATTTGATATTTCATGTGTCTTTACTCTTTACACATCTATAGAAAATATAAAATAATACATAATATAATGCTTTCATAATTCCTCCTGATACCAAAGAATATATAGTAAACTCCTCAAGTTAAACTTTTGTATGAAATAATACATAAGTACTATTAAGATTATAGAGTATGAGTACGGAGTATAAAGTATAAAATATTCTGGAAGTTTGAGGCTTGAAAAAATGTTGGACCGTAGTGAAGCCCTGTGCCATAAAATATCTATAAAATAAAATACTCCATCATTGGCCAAATCCCGTTACGTACACATGTGTATGTAGAGTGTAGCGTGTAGCGGTGTGGGGCACCAAGTACACATGAAGAATAAAGATGTACGGATTTTTCATCCTCCTTTTACTTTCAAAAGCGATACTTGTACAAATTGTCCCCAAATATAATAATATAATAAATAATAAATTATATTATATTTAGCTATAAGTTCTAAAAGTTGGTGGAAAAACCTCGTCTTAACATGCATTTGTCTAGTACATATTATGAGCATGAGTTGTATGTTTTATGTTTGCTTGTTTCATGACACATTCTCTTACACTTGTTTCTTGTTACTTCACCCCCTGTTCACAATATACACAATAGAACACTGACAACTGACATTCGACAATTGGTAATATTTATATCTACACATGAACGATGCACGTGGACTAATCCGCTGTCCAATTTCCAATACAGTAGTACGATTCTAATTGGCCACTGGCTGTTGATGCTCATGCTGGTGCTGGCTAGTAAAAGTAAATAAATAAATAAACAAACATGGCTCTTCTTCTTATCCTACATGCAACATAACATGCATAACAGTTAACAGTACTCCTTGCATTGCATTGCACATGAACTTACTTGAATTAAAGCGTGTAATGGGTACATAATACATATAAAATATATACTATACTCATATCTACATAAAACACATGATGAATAATGAGCATGATCAACTTTCATTCAGCTTTAAAACAGTGGTAGTAAAATGCTATATATAGAATATAGATGTACTTAGAATGCCTAGGGAAACAAATCTGCATCCTTACATGTGGAATAAATATGTGTGTTTGGTGTTTGATGTCTTGCTGTCATGCACAAATACTTATATGTATACATAGAGAGTCAAGTAGGCTATACAAATAATATGGATGACGTTGATGACGATAAGAAGAATGAAGATTTTTTTTAGACGGGGTCTCAACCTCAACCCAAAGGCGGATTGGAAAGTGAAAACATGAATAATAATAGAACATAGAACGTACATCCTTAGGACTTAGGACACATTGTATTGTATGTTAATATTTAATATATAATATTGAAAACCACTTGCACATGCATAATATATAAATAATAAATAAATAGTGCTTATGACTTGTGACGTTTAAAGTTACATCAAATGTCCTATCTACTGATATAAGATGTAAGTAATAAAGAATAAGTAACTAATGTCCAAAGAGAATGATGCGGCAACAGTCTAATATTTTTAACATTTATTAGATGACGCGTGAACTACAGTACTCATGTATTCCTAATAATTACAAGCCAATAAAATGTTCTTGCGTAAATGTTGAAACGTTGGCTTTTTACTTTTTACTTAAAGCCGCCCTCAACCCCCAACACTTGATTCTCTTAGTTCTAAGTGAAATCCATTTCAACTTTTTGGAAAAAACTATAAGATTTCTAAAAGTCCCCCAGAACAAACCTCAGAAATTTCCCGATGATTTTTTTCCCTTGTAATAGTTTTTAAATTTTTAATTGCAAATTGCAAAGTATTTTTACATTTTTGTGCTGTGAGTTCCTATTCTCTATTATCTAAGATTAATAATGCTATGTACATAACTAAAAAAAATACTTATTTGTCTTTCAGCAAACATTGGCTTGAGCATGAAGTTATTTGTGGATTTTTTCGTCGTAAATTATCATCTAAAAAGAATTGATGCATCTACTTATACATTACACATAAAAAAGAGCTCTATAAAATGCTGTTTGGCTTCGCCCTATTTATGTATTGAATCTAATTGAATTACTTTATGGATCTTGAATCTTGAATTCGCACAACCAGCACTTTTTTTTGTTGTTGCTTTTGTATATGTACTGCTCTGTACTCTGTACTCTGTGTATTTCTTTTTTGAAGCTGTCAGAAGCTCAAAGTTCCACTCAAGTTCCAATGGAACTCTTTGCGAGCTCTTTGTACTTGAAGAATTCCCTTGATCTTGATCTGCCTCACATAAAATGCAAACTACAAAACGTCCGTCAATCGCCAATCGTCAATACACTCAAACATCAAACATTCAACATTTCATTGAAATTTGAGTGGGTGGATGAATGAATGAATTCTGGACGCTTGAACCAAAGAATATAATATTATTGTAATATGAAGCAAAATATTTGTAGGTATTACTTGGAATTTGAAACATAATATGAAACCCTTTACAGATTGTACAAGTTACAAGTATAAAACGAGTATTATATTTAGTCTAGATTCTAGATTTACGCAAAGTTCAAGAACCATGTACAATGTACATTATACTATACAAGGCTCAAGAATGCTTTGTGGAAAAGGTCTAAAGATAAAAAGTATGCAATTGAATATGACTATTGAAATACCAGTAGCCAGTGATGGTCTAAATATGAGTACCAAGACAGACAAGATGCAAATTCCAAGATCCTCTTTTTTTCACAAGATTCAAGATTAATGTTTAGAAGGGGGAAAAGGAGGATGTAAAAAATGAATGACAATGGCACAAATATAAATATTAAATGTCTATTGTGTTGCAAGTTAGATGCTACTCCAGTGTGTAAAAAGTATGACATGAAAAAAGTTAAAAAAAACCACAACAGAATAAAAGACATTATTTGGAATGTAAACTGTACATTGTACATTGTACACTGTACACTGACGATAACAGAGTAGATGAAATACAATATGCGTTTAGTACCAAAACAGATACAAGCATAGGGTTGAAGGATAAGTATGTATTATGTATGTATTGTGTATGAACAGCAGTGCCGTTTCAAACGTAGGTAGGTATACTTATACATGTTTAATGTTTACATTTTTGACTGGACTGAACTCACTTCCTTGTACTGTGACCATGACTCTGTTCATCTGTTGTCGTAGTTCGTATTCATATTCCTCATTCCGTAGTCCATAGTCTGTCCGTCTGTCCTACCACCAAAAAAAAGAAAACCTCTCTTGATCACAACATCAGAGGTAGATAAGTGCACAAAAAACCATATAGTGATTATCCATAAAACTAAAACATCTCTCTCATATTTCATATCCCATTAAAAAATCCATTGTCTCTTCATTCTATTTTTTCTTTACAAAAATTTGTACATTTTACAATGTAAATTGTACGTACCACATACAGTAATGAGTTGACAATAATTCACCTAGTCCCTTTTGTTTTTTGTTTTAAAAAAGACTTTTAAAAAAGACAAGAAAAAGAGAGGATGAGAGTCAGGATTTTTCGTAAAATCCCCATACCTAAACTGATAACTTTTTGATGATCTATATATTTTCCCCGTCGGTTCTAAGTTCTAAATAACATTTATCTAATACTTGTACATAAAATCCTAATGAAACTGCATCAAGTTCAGCTCATGTTTACCCCGCGAGCCGAGAGTGATGATACTGTTCTATAAAGTATTAAGAATGTATCACGTACTGATATTTAATAAGTATCTATTAGAAACACAAGTATTAGTAATTGTCCAACTTGCTGTTTTTGTACTCGGCTCATCTCCAATCTCCACATGTTTCAGATATCAAGGGATGTTTACTCTTCTTTGCATTAGCTAATGATAAATCTGGATGTAATAACATATACATATAACATATAACATGAGACATGAAACATGAAATATCAAATACCTGTAAGGCACTTTTTACATGACACATGATACGTAATAGACACATGCTACAAAATATAAACTACAAACTATAAATTGTAGCTGTACCCAATTCCATCATGTTTTTCTCGTTCCTCGTTGGATTTTCACGAATAACCATTATTATTAATATCATTATTACTTGTATACAAAAGTTACAACTAGCATCTTCCTCCTCCTCTTCTTTTGGCTTTGGCTTTGGATTTGGCTTTTGAATTTGGATTTCAGCAAACCCAGACCACTGTATACTGTACACTGCAGTGGACATCTCGCCGGAGGCTAAATGATGTTTTTTGCAATATAATCCTCTCTGTGTTTCCCATATTCTCGTTCTTTCTTCATGTCCCATACCCAGAGAAGACAGAGCGAGAGCGAGAGAGAGAGAGAGGTGGACTGAACATTGAACATTGAGCATTGGTCATATGAGTACGAACAAGTATTATTATTAGTGTAGAGACTCATAGTATAGCTCATATGTAGTATTCAGTATGCACGTAAGAGTGCTCAAAAGTAGATTGATAGGACTTGTTGCTTAATATGTGAGTAGTGAATATATAAATGTACATTGTACATTGTACATGTGTTCCGTAATGGATGGTGGAAATGTGCATGTAAAGTATAAAGTACACACAACACACTCATGTCCTATTACATATAAAAATATATATAAAATATAAATCCTGTGCATATCCACACACATGCATATGCATATGCACTGTGAGAGTATGAGAGGGAAGGGAGAAAAAGGATGCAGAATAAAGAGAGTGGAGTGATATACTTATTATTTAAAATGACAAAGACGGAGAGTTGAGAGTTGAGTACATGGAAGAACCAAGTACGAAATGGGTAGGAAATTCCACTAAGAAGACGAACATACTCTAGACTCAAAACTCAAAACTCAAGATTCATGACTCCAAACTCTGTACTGCATGGCTGTGGCTGGTTGATTGTGAGAAAGTTTTCATTGTTGAACCCCTAGAGTTTGTGAATCAGTGAGTGTGTAGTGTGCAGTGTCAACCCTTCAGGATATTCCTCCTGCATCCACACCATATAAAATATTATATCCATCCAAGTGTCTATCATGCACCATGGCAAACCATACCTCATACACCGTACACCATTTACCATTTATACATTCCTTTTCTGCATATAACTACGACTATAGGAACTATGACTACTACTCAACAATGAGAGAGGAAAAGTAAGGAGTCTTAGATAGATAGATATTAGAGGAAAACAAGTCAAGTTCTAAATACACTCATGCACTATATGCTCAGTCCTCAATGTTCAATGCTCAACAGATATATACATATGCATAAACTATAAGCTATAAAACCTCTGCTACCTACAGCCCACAACCAGTAAATGCAAATAGCCAAATACCAAATACCTGTTCCTCGTTTTTTCTTATCCACTGGTATCAACGCAGTATATGAGAGACAGATACATGTATGGAGTATGAAGTATGAAGTATGGAGGTGTGTGAAGCTGTGCATATGTATACATGTATACATATACTTTTCTCAAAGAATGTCTTGAGATAGTACGTATATAAATTGTATACTCCATTCTCGATACACACACACATAAACACATCATCTTTGTCTGTGTGTGCTGCATACTGCATATACTGTAAGTACACAGGTAAAATTCACAGGTATATATTATATATTATACTTTATTATATGTATATGGCTTTTAATACGGTGTATGGATTTGGTTGGGAGATTCGCAGCTTCATTCTACAAGTCTACAGTCTATAGTCTGTAGTTTAGGTCTCAAGAAAAATGGATATACACACTAAGCACACTCACAGAAAACTGTGAGTATTGAGTGATACGTGTACTGTGTATTGTACATTGTGTATGTGCTATAGGAATAGGATGAAGATTATTATGTATCATCATCATTATCATTCTCATCGTCTTCAACTCTCTTTATACATGCACCAATGTGCATAGTGTATAATATTATTTATTCTATATTGTATCTGTATATCCTCTAAGTGCTTTGCACTATACAGTACGTAGTATACAGTATACATGTAGGGAGTGTGAATGAGGATATTCTTTCATGTTTTTAATTGGAAAACAATTACACTATACACTCTACACTACTACACACTACACATCACACAAAAGAAAATAAGAAGAAGAATATTGAGAAACGGAGGAGCACCTGTTTTTAAAGTGTGTTTTTTGTTTTCTACAAAAATATTTTTTACTAATACATTTTCTACCCGTTTCAAAATGGAGCAACTTGACATACAGTGAAAAATACATAATAATCAGAATAATCCTGTTTAGTGAAGTGATAGAAAGTTTTTGTGTAATTCTAGATTCTCGGAATTCTCGTAATTCTACTAAAATGTGAAATGTGACGAAAAAATTGGAATATATACACAATACACAGTGCCATTATTGTTTATTGTATTTTACTTTCAGGAGTTCCCGTGTAAATTAAGTGTGTGCGTTGGTGTGCCTTGTGACTAGTGTTCATTCATGTCATATTGTGTGATTTTTAATTCAAAAAAGTATCATTACTTTTCAATATAATATTTGTGATAATTAGTTTGGAGTTTAAAGTTTGTGTCATTTTAGTTTAACAATTTCTGCAAGTAGAGTTGAGACCCACACAACTCAAACACACACACGCAGAGAGAGTAAAATAGATACCACAAGTCATTAACATATTCCGAATCTGGACAAACGTTGGATTCGTCTCGTAGGTCATTCCTTCTCTGTGCTCTGTAATTGGTTACTGTCCTCTTATCTATAAAGTAATAAGCACATGATGGTGACTTGAAAATTAAGATTATTACAGAGTCATCAAATATCCTCTGCCATTTTATTACAAATATGGCTCCGAGTAAAAGCCCTAATTTGAAAAATTCATAATGATACAAAATAAAGATTCAAAATAAAATACAATGAATTAAAATGAGTGTCGTGAAACGTTTTAACTGAGTGCAGTGATCAAATTATTATTATTTTTGGGTCACGGTTTTCGGCTTCTTGTCAAAGGAGATGGAAATTGAAACAGGAATAAGAAAAACGACATCAATCTCAAAACATCCGTTTAGTAAAAACGGTGTTTAAATTTGGAAATTTAAACACAACTAAAATACGTGTAGTTTAATTTACATTGTGAAATCAATCAAAATACAAATCAATAATAAAGTGGTTAAAAATTGTGTATCCGTGAAGAAAACTCGTCATATTTTTTTATATTTATTTATTTGTGAGCATTTGATGTGTAGTGAGAAGTGAGAAGTGAACGCGGATACGGATCTTGCTATAGATTATAGATAGATATAGCATACCTTTGAATTATCTATCTATCTATTTCTTTACATACAACAGTTACAAGTACATGTGATTAAAAATATTGCATCGCTGATCGATGTGAAAACGAAAACAATAATCTGGTGTGGTCAAGCAGATTAAGGATTCAGATTCAACTGAATGGAGTCTGAATTTGGATGAATAATTTATTATTTTTTCCTATTCAAATTGGATTCGCGATTCCCATCATCGTCATCACTATCTCTTGTGAAACAACAAACATTCATCTTTATAAATATCCCACTATTAATTGATATTGGATGAAAATAGTATAAAAAGAAGTGTGTCCTTCTCTCTATATACACAAGTATATTCCATAATATATTGTGTATATTATTTATATGTGTCTACCAATACAAATGTTACTACATAGTATCTCAAATTCACAACCCCAATCCCAATCAGTCTCCACAACAATGGACAACAACAAGAAGTTTAGACGTACCTCTGACGTCACTTTACTATTTTTTCTAGTCATTTTTCTGCTTTCGTGTTCAGGTATTTTTTTAAGCTTTTTTTTCATTGATTCAACTTTGTATTAAAAAACTACAGTGTACATACGTATAATTTATAATCACAATATGATACATAACGTAATATATTCAAATTAATTCATCCTCTGCCAAACAAAAACAAACGAATGTCATTTATCCTTCTGAAATAAATAAATAAATAAATTTGAATGAATAGTTTTAGTTAAATAACTAAAAAAAACTACATAAAAATGATACGCTTTTCACTTGTGCACATTGCACATATGATACTAAAATTACATGCATGTGTATGATTTTTATGAGTAGGAACCTGTCATAAAGATTTTTGGATAAAAATTGAATAAGGATGTAAAAAATAAAAATAAATCATGATAAAAGATACGCGATCCACAACACACGATATATTTACACATGGCACAAAACTGCTAAAACTGATTGACGGGGTAGGGAAAAAAGAAAAAAAAATAGGAAAATGAAATGAAATGAAAAATGTCATTCTTAATGTGTCTATGAGAATCCAGAATTCAGAATATATATATAGTACTATAAAAAGATGTGTATCTATTACAGGAATCAAATTACGTAATGAGTAGTGAGAAAAGTCAAAGGGAAAAGCATCTCTTTCTTTCTCACTCCAATTTTTCTTTAATATTATGTAAATGTGAAGGGGGAAATAAATACAAATAAAATAAACGAGTGCAGGGAATAAAAGGATATAAAGGAGATGTAAGGAAGTAAACGTTTGATGTTTGATGGCAAGTAATAATAATAATAAAAATATAAAGCGGTACGATATTATGTGATCATTCTCACAAGTCATGCATACATGTATGTAAGTTGTAAGTCGTAAGTAATTCACATTTCACGTCATAAAATACTATCCACTACTAAAAACTAAAACTAAAAGGATGAAAAATCAGAAATCAGATGCAACTACATAAAATGTAGAATGAGGAGTGAAATGACCCTTTGACAATGAAACAATAAAAAAAGACAAAAGACACACCTTTACTTTTGAAAATGATACCAGACACTGGAAAATTTGCATGTGTGAAAACTTCTGTTACCATTTAACAGTTTTTTTTATAACAGATGAACATGAATGAATGATGAATGAAAAAGTAAAAAAAAAACAAGCAGTAATATCGTAAATACTGAATACATAAGTACAACTTTAGTATTTTGCATACATAATAAATAATATATAGTAAATGGTGAGTGTCTACTAGCATAATATTTAGATACATATACGTACAATGAGAAAGTGACCATCATGTCTCTTTTAGTGCATGATTATTACTTATTACGCGTATTATTTTATGTTTTATGCATAGAATATTATTTATGGGTGATTCATAGCTCATAGCTCACAGTTCATAGCGCACACAGTCCCCAGTACACAGTAGTTAGTAAATGTTAAATGTCTAGTTACAGATCTTGTCTCATGTTCATCATTCATCAAAGTATTGAGAAAAGGATAAAAGTACACAAAAAGTATGGTTGTTAAAACTTTGTATAACTCGGAACTAGGATAGAAAGCGATTAGGATTTCAAAATCATCTAACATTTAGATTGTAGATAGTAGATACTTTCAGATTGCAGATCTTGTACAATTTATGTTGGATGTACCTATACGCACATTGTGTATGCCATTCCTTTCATTTCGTTTAAATATTGCTGAATTTCTATGACAGGAAAAGAGATAAAAATATTTTAGTCATATTTCAGTTTGCAGTTTTCAACTACTTACATATTTTAGTTCCTGTCTTCATATTGAATATATTGTACATTGTACACATTTCACGTGTAGCTCGTAGAATAAATAAAAAAAGCTTAAGATGATGACAAGATGTAAAGTTTTTCAATAAAAATCACTGTACCTTTTTGATTTTTTAAGACAAAGCCATGTATATTTATTTCATATTAGGTCATAGGGAAATAGTAAATAATGAATGAGCAACAATAATGAATTTTATGGATACGTTTTATGTTTCTACATTCTACACTAGTGATTATATGTAAATTATTACTATGTGCACCTTTATAATTAATAATACAAAGTTGAACGTGTAATTACTACAATTAATTACTGAATATATATATATACAGATAATATCATGTTGATTTTGTAAAACGTGGTAATAATATTGCACTATGTTTTCATTTTGATTGACAGTGCCAATTGGAAAGTGTCAACTTGGACCTCCACCGACACTCATTGTGGATCGGAATTGGAGAGTTCCAGAAGATGAGCCCGTGGGTGAGTAATTCTTCCAGCCCATGTCAATGGAATTTGTACCCTTTTAATTTCACCTTTACACTTTGGTGTTCTTGATTCCGATACACATGTATTATGTATTTATTAATGTTTCTGGTTTCCTTTAATTTCTACAGGGACACGGGTGAATCATGCCCAGGCCAAGGATATTCTAGATGAGCATCGTGAGCTACATTTTTCAATCCAGCCATCTGAACATAATGACTTTTCTAGCTACTTCCGTATAGACTCAAAGACTGGTGCTATTTACCTTCTGCAGTCAGTCAAAGGCAAAGTAAGACAGGAATCTATATTATTATTATTATGTACAATAATCCACAATCTATAACACACTACAGATAGAACAGAACGATAAACTGTATACTTATGTAAATAAGCCCCGTTGTACACACATGAAATATGTGTTTTCATTACACGATCAAACTTTGAACTTGATGTAAGTACTGCGTGCCTCAACGTTTCTCGCCTTTGTATTTTGGAAATTTACATCCGACTCCAGAATCTAGAATCTAAAATCCAGAATTAATTAGGGAATTCTAAAACATGGTACAAAAAAACTTGAGGCTCCTTAATAAAACTTAAAACCTCATGAAATTCCAGGATTAGTGAGGAGTGTGAAAGAGAGAGATCTATTTTGAGCCAAATTCCTCAATTGTTTCCTCTTTTGTATTTTGTACATGAATCCTGGGTAAATTAACTAAAAGGAACTAACTAAAAGTTTTCTTACACTTTTCTTGTTCCTTCTCAATCTCTCTCTCTGCTCTGTGTCGTTTGAAAATTGGAAATAAAATAGGAAATGGGCTAAGAAAACCGAATACCGAATAACGGGATAATTCCGGCTGCTACGCATAAAGCATATAGCATCAAGCTGTATATTACGACAGAATAAACTTAAAGTGCCGATTAACTCAAAGCTCACAATTTCCTACTCCCAGAGGGCAAAGGAACAAACTTGTGTACATAAAATATAGAACCACAATCTACCATCTACCATGTATTACATATTACATTCAGTATTCAGTATGATCGGCATTATCTTCAGTCTTTGCATTATCAGTCATCTCTGGTTTCCTTGAGTAGTTGAGATAAGTCGTTTGAAAACTGAAAACAAATACGTATTGTGTGTGTGAGGGAAAACAGTTCACAAAACAGTATAAAACAGAGAATGTTAATTTTAGAAAAGAAACTTTAAAAGGTCAAGACGTGTGTAGGTTGATAATTATTAATTAGTAAATTAATTATCAGATTTTTAGACTCATATTATTTATTTATTTTTCTTATAAATATTTTATCATTTTTGATATTCATGTTCAATTTAAATTAAAGGGACAACTTATTTTGTAAAGTATACTTAATTAAATATGTCTAGTTAAATGTATCTAAACAAATCACAGGAGTATGATTCATTCATATTTTTACACGAAATATGGAGAAACCTTCACGGGTCAACTGTTCATATTTGTTTGTTTTGTTTCGGTTCATGGACTTCTCTAGTCTCTAGTAAGTCTCAGGTTTATTGTAGTTCGTAGTTTGTGGTATCAGAGTAATCAGTAGTAGCGCAGACTGTAAACTGTAGAGAAGATACATACATGAAACATAACACGGTCATAAATTCTAAATTTTTATAGATCGTAGATCGTACAAGAGTCATTTTTAAAAACAAAGGTTGTTTTTGTGATTGTGCAGTTCATTTACATGTAGGAATACATATTCAACAATCTAGAATCTAGAGTCATTATACTGTAAATCAAACAAGTTATCTCTCAACTCAACTTTTAAATCTCCAACTTGATACTTGATATTTTTTAATTAAGTTTTTATTACAGATTAACAACTATCAAATTTTCAATTTACAATGCACATTGTTACCTGCATACATTTCCAATTACCAAAATACTTTGTAAGTTTCCCTTTTGGTTATTTTTGTATTTTGACTTTTGATACACTTTTAACTAATTTATCTGTACATTTTTATTTCTTATTTCCTCACGGATATGCATACAGTATAATATTTTGTTTATCATATCAGGATTCTGCATGTTGGTTGTTGGTAGTTTCAGTCAATCTTTTAGTTTTGGCCTAGAACCACTAGAAAATTTTTCACCACATACTCAAGAACTGTATATATTACAATATACAAGGTACATAGAATGTGTATAATGGGATTGTTGGTCATGATGATTCACAAATAATTCACAGCACACTGAACTCTACTAAACGTATTTAAAGACAATGTACAATGTTCATATGATAAATGTGTAAAATATAAAATGTAGGTACAATGTACAAGGTACAGCATAAAGTCTAGTCCAGCAATTTTGAGTCTATATCAATATCAAAGAAAAACCATGAACCTGAGTAAATGCATCGAACCGTGTTTAATATCCTAACCTACATTCACATCCACATCTACAATCCACATGCAATTTATATACATAATAATAATATGTACATTAGCTTTAAAAGACAGATCCACTACTAGAACCACTACCACAACACATACAGAATACAGAGAGAGAGTCATTGCTCATTGCCAACCTCCCAAGTCCTCACTGTATATAAAATACAAAATACAAAATAGATACAATAATATATCACACATCACCCAGTGCTCGTCTCTCTCGTCTCAATTTTCAATGCTTTCTTCTACATCACCATGTTGATGTGTCTAAACTCTAGAATCTAACATCTAGCATCTGCATTCGAGGAAAAACCTCAAATTGTCATAGCAACCAACGAGGAAAGTCATACGATAATATATTAGATACATTTGTATGAGAGATCAAATACAAATACAAACACAGATACTTGTTAATATGTACAATGTACAGAATAAAAGACACAAGACACAAGAGTATCTGTAGTACACACGATATTTAATATGAATAGTATGTTATATGTACAGTACATGTAGAGAAACTTGTGTCCTTTATGAAACAATCCTACATGATTTTGTCATATCTTTGTCCTTACGCTCCAACTGTCACAGTGACGAGCATGAGGAGACTCCCATCACTTCCTTTGTGGCTATAGCATCCACTCCAAACTCCAAACTCCAAAGTACTGTAACTACTTACTTCAATTTACTTTACTTTTCCTTTGTCCTCCTCCTGCTCCTACGAGGAAAACGCACACAATACAAAACACAAGTAGCTATTTACACATTATGTACAATGTACACTCACTGTCAAATGACCGAAGGAAGCTTTCTGTTCTTATGTATACAATCTCTGTAAGTATTTTATTGTATGAAAAGTTTTGCTGACCAGCCCATCTACCATCTATGGCTTGTGCTTTTTGCATCGTATACCATTTTACACAGTATATTTATGTAGCTGACATTTATTTGGAATCGGATATTGGATGTATAGAAAAATTTGGAACGAGAAAGCAACTGAGAGAAAGAGAGATGGAAAAGCTTTTTAAACGTTAGATGTTTGAGAATGGAGTATGGAGTATCGAGTGTATGACAAATGAAAGAGACAAGAGACAAAACTAATTATAACCCGTATTGATAAAGTTTGTTGCGTATAATGTATAATGTGTACAATGGACAATGGACAAATAACCGAGTTGAATTTGAGCACCAAAGTTTTCTTTCTGTTCAATAGATTCAATTCTGCAACCTGTAACATGTAGTGTATAATGTATAATTCATGTGTGTATATAATAGAGTATGGAATATAAAGTAACATGGTATTTTTCTTGTCTTTTTATGTTTTGTTCCACTTTGGACTTTGATCCTTGTAGACGGGCCAACAAGGGTATCTCTACGTTTCAGTCCGGGCAGTGTCCAAAGACGATGACGAAGCTAGTATTCCTGCCAGAATAGAAGTTCGGGTTCAGATTGACCCACCCTTATCCGGATCTCAACAAGGACATGGGAACAAAAACAGCCGGCCCTCACAATTCCAACCACACTCAATTGTAAGCTCCAATGCACAATAACACAAACTGACATTTACAACATGTGTCCATGTATCCCTGTATCATTTACTTTAGACTTTTGGTACTGGAGACTCTTTTTCTACAGTGACACAAAGAATCATGTAGTTACTAGTTACATAATATCGACTGTTTTTATTTCCTATTACATTTTATATTGTGAAACGCTGACAACATGATTCATAATTCATAAAAATTTAAGTATGTTCTTTAAGTATTCTGAAAATTGGAAATAAAAAATCAATGTTTTTGTATACTTTATGTTATGTATTTGACGATTTGTTTTGAATTGGACATGAGATATTTTCACATGTGATTTCACAAGTTGAATAATTCAAAATTCCGTGTACTGCAGTTTCTAGATTCTCTCTTTTAAATGAAAATACAATTATTATTTTTATTCAGTATTTCATGTGAAATATAATGCATAATATATTATACTGATTTAGGTGCCTCCACTATTGTACCCACCATCTGGAGCAATTCCTCCACGTCCTCCAGTGGATCAAGGCCTCAGAATCCCAGTCCCAAAGTTTCCATCCACCACGAGTCGAGATCATTTGAGTCCAAGAAATGCTACTAATTCGAATGGACCGCGTGTGACGTCTCCCTCGCCCGTGTCCGATTCAACAGCAAAAACTGGGTCATCACCATCCGTGTCCGTGTCAACCTCCACAACTAGAACGAGAACAACAACTTCCAAGTCCCCAGTAACCGTGTTGAACACGGACGGTGGAAATTTGAACACACTGTATGAGCACGATCAAAATGATCCCAGTGTACCAGGAAATGTCAAACCTGTTGACAATCCAGGACATGGAAATACTAATGGAAATGAATCATCATATTCAGACTTGGATGATAATTCTCTTCATGACAATTTAGCTGGGAATGGTAAGCCAAGTCTTACGGACCAGGCAGCTAACGTCGACGTTGTGGACAAACCACAGGATAATAGTCAAACTGTGGCTCTTGTAACAATCATTCCAATTGTTGTCCTCTTTGGAGTCGTTCCGATTGTTCTAGCAAGTCTTTGGCTCATTAAAAAACGAAGCAATAAAATCAAGAAGAGGCCTACAAAAGAAATTGTAAGGACATTTCACATGTTTGAAATAATAATAGTTAAAACATATATTATTATTAAAAATACTATGAGCTATTAATATCATTATGATTTCAATCTATTTTCAGAGGAAGGAATCCGCATTGACTACGACGAGTAGCAGCGTCACGATGAGTGGTGAAGGAGAACCTCCAAGTTCACTTGCTCATTGGGTATGATTTTCTTTCCCAATTTCAAAAACATTAAGCTAGAATTAAAATATCATTACCCATTTTTATAACAATAATTCACAAAAGTGAGCAAAATCATTTAAAAATTTTAAATGATTGTGTATTTTTATTGACAAAATCTATAGGTTGCTCGAACTCAGTCAAATAAATATGAGTCCTGGGATCCCGATGCAGTTCCATCTCAAGTAAGTCAAAGCTACAAGCACAAAGCATTTTTCTTTTTTTAAAAACTAATTTTATTCAAAATATCCCTTTTCTATTAATATCATTATTTTCCATAATAGATGTTTTCATATTATTTCTCTTTATTTCCCTTAAAAATTCACAAATCTATTTCATCGTTAAAGATAGCTTTTCTATACCAAAGATTCTGTCTCTCAAAATTTTATAGAAAAAGTCATGCAAATCAGATTTCTTATAAAAATGTTCACACCTTCCACTTCAAATATTTAAAATTATAGCGAACCGAAATGTATTAAGTATTTTATATAAAATTTTGCCCGTAAAAGTATATTATTATGCCCTGTCTTTTCACCTGTTCAGTTTTGTAATCTCAAGTAGATCTATCTACATGTACAAAATAATGTAGGGCAGCCAAGTATTTCAATTTCCTGTATCCAATTCCCCAGACTCCATGCATGTGTCTAGTTCCGTCTACTTACATTCCTTTTCTATTTGTCTATTTCACAGTTTCTCTTTTCTCCATGTTTCATGTTTCAACTCTCATTCCCTTTCATCCTTTTCCAATTCCTATTTCATATTCTTATTCAATTGAAGTGTAATTTTTTCAATGTGTATTTCTATTCAATTTTGTGTTTGATGTATCTAAGTTCTAAGTGTTGGCTTGAACTGAAAGTATATTCTTTCTTTTCTTTCCTCTCATCCACACTGAACATTCAATATTCAATTCATTTCCTGCGTTATGTGTGACTCCTTTCTTATTACATTAGATCCAGAATCTACATCAAATAATATTTTCAATGAGTTTTTTTTCAACTGTAGACATAATAATATATTATGGCTTCTGGCTTTTATGTCTGGAGTCTGGAGTCTGTAACATTTTTAGTTGTATGCAGTTTCCATAGTAATATTTATCAAAGTGTTTGTATTTGTATTTGTGATTGTGGTTGAGCAGGTACAAAATCAATGGGAGTTTCCACGTCATCATTTGCAGATAGCTGGAATCCTTGGAGAAGGTTGTTTTGGACAAGTGTGGAGAGCGGAGCTGATGGACGGGAAAAATGGAACAATGACCGTTGCTGTCAAGACTTTGAAAGAAAGTGCTGGAGAAAGAGAAAGAGAAGATCTTCTCAGGTTGGAAATCATTATCCATTTAACTAAAAAATAATAATAAAATAATATCTAAAATATCTCTTGTTTATGTAACAACAAATTATACGCAGTTTTATGATTTGTGATTTGTGATCCAAAGACTATTTTTAATAATGAGGTTTTTTTTTTAATTTTGAATTTAATAGAGAAATTGAAATTCACAAAATGTTGGACCCCCATCCAAACGTCATTAAGCTTCTTGGTTGCTGTACGGAGAAAGGTAACATCCAATATGATAAATTATAAATTATAAATGTAAACATACAACAGAGGTACACATTACACACCGTCTCAATTTCAACATCAGTAGATAAGTATAAAATCCAATATACTAGATATTACAGTGAATAGATTCTCAGTAGAACTGGGTCTAAAGAGTGGAGAAAAAAGAGGTGCAACAGGCAGGCAAGAAATATCATGAACAGTGTATATGGAATTGGGAGTGTGGAGTATAGAGTATAGAGCGTAGAATGTAGGACATAATACATAAGATATAAGATATAAGAAGTACGTCGAATTTCGAGTCGCATGATGAGAATGTGTGTCCCGCTGAACCAATCCAGTTCAATCCAATAAGCGGGCGCAAGTAAAAAAAAATCATAACAGTGCATTTCCTTTTCATTTTTTAAAAGAGAAAATCCAATCTTATAGAATTTAGTAGACATTAGACTTTCGACTTTTTAGAGCTACGAGTACATTGACATAGACCAAGACGAGGCACTATGAAGAAAATATAGGTGGAATATTGTCCCATTTTCCATGTATAATGATGTATATGTGTACAACGCACAATGTACGATGTACAATGTACAATGCCCATGTACAGATTTTAATTCCCTTCTTTTTGCCTAGACTTTCTCTTTAATGGCATCCTCTTTCACTCACTTTCTCTCCGTTCTCCGTCCTCCTTTCATCCCTTTTACAAGTCTCATCTTAAATTCATTTTATAATCATAATCCTCTTCTCTTCTTCTCCTCTGGTCTGGCTGTTGGCTGTTGCCTGGTTGGCTGTACAAGATGCAATGTACATGTATGCTTGGCTGCTGGTTGTTGGAAGTTGGATGGTTGATTGTGTCGTGAGGAGTGACTGGTGACTAAGCCGTGATTTCCTCTTTTTGCTCCTTTCTCCAACTAAATCCTTCATTCCAACAACTCTCAAAAGCTAAAATCCTAATAAATAGATGCTCACCATCCTTTTGTAAATCCGCCTCTCTCTTTCCAAAACTCAATCAGTTGAGTAAACCCATTTTCCATTTTCCATGCTCCATACTCCATGTTTCATCTATAATATGTAATGTGTATGGTGTATGGTGTGTGATGCTTGATGTAGATATCTCGTGCCTCGTACTCGACTTTCTACTTAAATTACGCCGCGTCTGGTGTATGGTGTGTGTTATGTGGTCTACCTACTTTATTCTACTTTACTTTAGTTGGTTGTTGGATGTTTTTTTGTATTTGTTAGGAAACTATAACTATACATAATACATAATACATAACTCGGTACAAACAACACTAGAATATAATATTTTTATAATATCTATCTCAAAAGAGGACTCCATCACGCTTCAAAAATTCCCAGTGACTCTGCTTCTTTTTTTAACATATACTTTTGTACATGGATATTTCTTTGTCATTGCTTTGAATTTCACTTTGTCAATTGTAAAAAGTCGGATCCCTTTCTCCAGATTCTACATTCTAGATTCTTTTTTATAATTTATATTTTACATTTCATATTTTAGACTTGCAATACTTTTCAATTTTACTTGTTATTTTCTTCTCAAGAAGCCTCTTCTCCATCTTTGTATATCATGTAAATTATTTATGCCTCTACGTTGCATATTGTACACTGTATGCATATATTTTGAATAAATAATCACATGGCTTTCTCATATCTCTGACTTAAAGGGAAATCTGATATCCAGAATCCATTATACATTATATAAGAGTATTCAAAAGCATTTATAACAAGTTTTGAATTTCACAACCTACAAATTTTTTCATAAACATCTTGTACGATATTATACTACCTTTAACATATTATTAAATGCGAAATACATGAAGATTTTTTTTTTCAAGAATAAAAGAATTCCAAGTAGTGAGAGAGTGATTCAGATTCAGATTGAGATTTCAGTTTCAGACACTCTCAGCCTTTTTAATAATCGTAGTTCCAATGAGACGGAAGCTGAAAAGAAAGGAGGAATGGAAATTCTAAAGTCATAATACATGTATATGTATGTGTATCAAAAGTAGTAAAGAAACAGGTGTTTTTGAGAAAAGCGGAAGGAACAAAAGTCTTCTACACATTTACTTTAAAACTGCTATGTACAATGTACAATGTAAAACGTTCATATTTCAGCAGTCACAAGTGAAATGATGTTCCTATGTATGTAAATGTAGGTATTGGTTTAGATTTAGCATGCTCATTTTTCCAAATATCATATCATGATATTTTATTATACAATATACGCATACTTTGTATTAGTACCATGTAAAAGAATGTATGAGATTGGACCAAGAATACTTTGAGGAAACAAGGAGACATGCGACATTATACATACATTTTTAATTCAGATAGAGACTAAACCCGAGATTTCTTACAAGAGTATTCTCATAAATCTTTTGAATCTTTTAGAATCTGAACACTCTCAAACTTAAGCTGTATCTGTATCTCAGAGTTTCATCTTCATCTTACATTTGTGTCTGTGTAATAATGTGTATAGCATAAAAATAGAGTACATAATTCGTACATGTAGTGTAGAATGTAGAACGTTCGAGGGAAAAGAAGGGAAAAGTATCTACAGTTTAAAGAAAAAGAAAGTAAAACGTAAGGTAAATCCATATAAATGTATAAGTGTACAGTGTACATTGTACATGTTTTTATGTATTACTTTCCATCTCTCATTTTCCTTCAAACTTGAATCTGTGCGGATAGTGGATCTTGGATAAGTGCTGTTCTATGCTCTAATGTAATGTAATGTAAATCTACTTTAATGATAAAATTGTGCCGGCAGAAATGTTTTTTTATCCTCTTGACTTTCTTTAACGTCTCCAAAGTCTCAAGTCTAATATCCCTTTTCTCCTTTTTTTCCTACTCATAAATTGTTTTTCGTATTAAATACAAGAGTCATTTTTCATCCTTTCCCATCATAATATAAATATATTTATGTGTTTTTCCTTTTAAGTTTTATTTTAGAGACACATAAAATACCAAGGCTTGGAGCTTGGAGATGGCAGAGATTGTAGATAGTATTTATTATATTTTATTATGTAGATACTTTCTTTTATTGGACATGGACTTTCTTCCAACTTCCAAAGTTGTATAGTAAAAATATACCAAAATTGTTCATGTTTAATGTGTATGCACTATGCACTATATACACGGCATTACTTATTAATTATTACAAATGGTAAATGCACAAAAAGTCGGAGGAAAGAGAGAAAAAAGGCTGGAATTTTTCAATAGCAAATAATTATATATCTATTTTAAAATCCCCATTTTCCATTTTCCATGCACATCCATAGATGGAATTTGACATAATTTGGGTAATTAAAATGGGTTCATTGCCTACGCGCTGCTCCAATTCCTAATGACTGCATCTAGTGCTGCCCCAATTAGTTAAGTAATAGACTGTACAGAATGTGGGATAATAATAGCATGCAGCAACAGGGTTCAGAACTATTATATATTATATTATATCACTCTTCAATCTTTAATGATTCAACTGTGTTCAGAATGAAATCATGATCCTTTGATATTTGATCTGAGCATTTAATCGAATCAAATGATAATGAGTTCACTGACATTCTCCTTGCTCCTCGTACAATGTAAAATGTAGATACATGTCGAAGATCCGATGAGGAAACATGAATATGAATAATTTAGCACCTAATAATTAATGGTATTGTACTAATATTTTGTGAATTTTCTATTCAAATATTTCCAGATCCCATCTTTCTCATCATGGAATATATTGACATGGGCAAATTGCAATCGTAAGTGTGCCTACAATTTGTATTTTATTGTTTTCAAGAAAATATTCCCAAGTTTTAAATGTATATTGTGCAGTTGATAAAATTGTAAATTGTAACCATCCTGATTTTTTACTTTTATCATTTTTTTTCTTCAGCTATTTACGAGATTCTCGTGCTCATCATTACTATGGAAATCTTCATGGAGATTCCAGTTCTTTGTCATCCAAGGACTTGACATCGTTTGCTCATCAAGTTGCACGTGGGATGGAATATCTTGCTTCAAAAGGGATAATTCATCGTGACTTGGCAGCAAGAAATGTTTTAATTGATAAGCAACGAGTGTGCAGAGTTGCGGATTTCGGATTTGCACGTGATGTGTGCAATGGTCATGTGTACGAGAGAAAGTCTGACGGACGTCTTCCCATCAGGTAATTTTATTATTTCTTTTTACTTTTTACGATCAATGAATTGAGAATCTTGAGAATCTTGAGATTTTTGCGGCATGTTAAAAAATATGTACAATTTTTTACATGTATAACTAAATGGCACTTTTTTTTGTTGTTGTTCCGCTTTTAGATGGATGGCTCCAGAGAGTATTTATGACAATATTTTTACAGTCAAATCGGATGTATGGAGTTTTGGAGTGTTGATGTGGGAGATTGTGACTCTGGGTTCCACGCCATACCCCGGAATGTCAGCACAGGAAGTTATGAGAAAAGTCAGAGATGGATATCGCCTCGAGAAACCAGAACATTGTCGAAGAGAACTGTATAATATCATGTTTTACTGTTGGGCTCATAACCCTGACGATAGACCAACATTTGCCGAGTTGGTCAACTTTCTTCGTCATCTCCTATTCAGTGAAACAGACTACATTGAACTTGAGAGATTTCCTGACCATGACTACGTAAGAATTTTTTTTCATATATTATTTACACTAGACTGTCGCAGTTTCTTTGACTTACAATTTCTTTGAATTTTGAACGTTTGAATTATTTACAAATGTACTTTAATCTTTAATTCTAATTTGTTTTTTTTTTTCAATTTCGGTGTGCAGTACAATCTCCCTCAGCAGAATGATTCTCAAGAACTATTTAATTTCCTTCTGGATGGGAATCAAGAAGGAAATTCCAAACCTAGTTCCAATGGAGTTACTAATTCAGAGAGGTTATAACCACAGCGGAAAACTACTACGTTTTTATGAAATAGACTTTCCATCATGTAATTATTATTACTATTATTATCTATTATTTAATATGTACGAAATAATACCACATAATATATATAATATATTGCGATATGTATAATACAGTAAGAATGTGAAATGAAAATATCTGTATATTGTTGTAACGGTGGTGAATGGTAAAAGTATCAAAATGTTGTCATTTTTTATGCTCGTCTTTTTTGTTTTTGTTTTTTTTTCTATTTTCGTTGTTACATTAAGTATCGAGTGTAATCTGCACAAATTTAGCAAATGCAATGCTATTTGTTCATTTTCTGCAGATCACACTCGGTATGTAACTTTTCCTTTTTGTATGAACTTCTGAGTATGTATTCGCGTGGAATGTGTATAATATGACTGTCAGGATTTTTAAAGATAGAAAAACAATAATAATATATAATGAATATATGTACATTTATATGTCTAGTTTTATTGAAAATGTAAGTGTGTTGCTCTTTGTAAAAAAAACTACACTCAAAAGTGTGATGAAAGACTTGCGACTAAATTATATAAAAAATAATAATAATACATTATAAAATATATGTTACGCTAATAGATTTTTATACTTTTATTTAAACCTTTGTTGGTATGAAAGATTGAAATGATGACGGTAGTAAAACATTTAATCTAATGTATAATATTCAGTTATGATGTTGAACCATTATAAAATATAAAATAATGTGTTATATATTATATTATACATGACTGTAATCACAGTAATCAGTAATCGATATAATGGTTCAAAGTATTTATTTCATGTACTTGGTAACATTTAAAAACCATAATATATTGCAAATAAAAGAAACTATATGTATAATACAACTGCACAGCTTCTTTCAAAATCAAATGTACATACTTATAGCATATTATAATATTAACATATAGACCTTTTAGTTATCAAACGAGTATTTCATGTTTCATGGCATGTAAAAATGTTAAGATACAGACTTTTGAAAAATGGGCAGTTCTTTGGAATAATTGCACAATAATTGACAATGAACACAGGGAGTATTTGGTTTTTGATCAAAAATTAAAGCATAGCTGTCTACATAATATATAACATACTTACTATTAAATTATAAACTTACACACGTTATGAACACATGAAAAAGGACTAGAATATAAATTCATGAGAATTTCTTCACACATAAAAAAGTATTAATAATATTATTCTGAAACCTCCTTCAGAATAATATATTGACCTCCATTGGAGCTGGTAAAAAATAAAGTTTCCTCTAAAGCATTCTCAGTTTCATTTGTATTTGTGCTGATTGATTTTGTAAATTCCATTTGAGGATGTGGATTTGGAATATTACACAATATACTCACAATTTCCTTTGGCATGATCGTACTACTACTACTACTAGCATTATTATTATTATTATTACTGGATATAATTCCATCAGGATTGATATTATCAAAACACATGATTGTTTCTTTTTGTCCCGGATTGGAATGGTTTAAATCATTTATAATGGAGTTATTATTACCATGGATAGTTATTGTATTCAAAGCATTTGCCGAATCAGAATGACGATCTTGAATGTGTTTCCTTAGTAACCCCGCCCTTGAGAAAGAGACGGGACAAAATGAACAGGTGTGTGGCTTTAGTTTTTCATGAGTGTATAAATGAGATTTGAGATTTTCTTTTCGATTAAATGCCCGGTTACATTGAGTACAGGAGAAAGGCTTCGCTCCAGAATGAATCAATTGATGCTTTGCTAAATGCGTTCTGGATCGGAACGACTTTTCGCAATTCTGCAATTAAAATAAGAAGATATAAAATAATACTAAATACACGCAATAATCGCAATTTAATTGTTAATAATCTACCGTATATAAATGTAAAAAAGTAATTGAATCTTTAATAAATTGGTGTTCCCTTACATTGCATTTAAAAGGTTTTATTTTAGAGTGGGTCTTTAAATGAGATGACAAGGCAGAGAGTGATGAAACTCTAAATCCACACTGCGAACAAATGTAATTTCTTTCTTTGGCATGAACACTGGCGAAGTGAATATTTAACTGAGTTTGATTTATAAAGGACTTTGGGCAGGATTTGAATTTACATTTGAATGGTTTTTCACCTGAAAGAATGTTCAAAAAGAAATTAGTTTAATAAATCACATCTCCAGTTATTAGACATTATTGATCATTATTACAATATGGGGTATATTTTTAAAAAAAACACTTAAATCACCTGTATGACTTGTAATATGATAAAAAAGGCTTTGTTTATTTGTAAATGTTTTGGTACAATGGCTGCATTGATAAACGTCTTTCTTTGCTTTCTTCTCAGAGTTTTTAGGTTTTGAACATTTTTTCCCTTGAATGTGGGCCTGGAATAATTGCTTTGAAGAATATGACTCTCCACAAAACTGGCAGACTTTGGAAAATGAACAGCTATGCTCCATAGACATTTCCGTGTCTTGAAAACTATAGAATACAAAACAAACAAAATATTTAATAGGTATAAGGTATAAGAAAACACCACTCGTACGTTTTAATTATGTTTTGTTCAAAAATGTTTTCAGCATAATATAATATATAATATAACTTACATTTTCTCACAATTATCACAGGAATTGAATGGAGTTGCAGAATGTTTTTTGTTTAAATGTTGTTTTAAAGATTCAAATCGCTGACATCCAAAATTACACCTATTTTCTGGACATGTGAATGATTTGGATTTTGTGCTTTTGTTGAGATTTTTTCCATCGTCATCTTTTGAATGACAGGATGAGATGTGCTCATGTAATTTTGCCTTTAAAAATAAAGTAAAATTATTATTAAGGTTGATTCGTACTATTCATAAAAAAATATAAAATAAGAACTAATAAGGAGTTTGATGGTTTGAGATCCATCAAACTGTTGATCAACAGTTGTTACTTACTTTTCTATTAAAAACGCTTTCACATTTCGTGCAAGGATATGACTGTTTTGATATTGCTGTTGTCCTAATATTGTCACCCATAGCAACTGTAGGCAATACGTTCGCTTCGACCTGATGATGAGGAGGGGCAGAAGATGAAGAATAACAATGATCTTCATTATAACTACAAGATGTTTCATTAGGTGTACTATCACAAAGAGATGATGATGAAGGTTCAGAAGATTTCAGTTCATTTTCATTTCTGGCTGAAAGCTTGGAAAATTCTTTTTTACATCGACCATTCCATTCTAAAATACAAAATAAGGGAATAAAAAAGACAACACAATTGTAAAATATTTAAAATGTGTATTTAATACGTGTGTTTAAAACATTCAATAGGTGCTTTATCTATTATCTATTATACATATTTTGTACCGTAATGGATTATTTCTTACTTTTGTAAATTAAGTATTCCACAGAATCTCTGGGTAAAAATGATACAACTTGTTTCAGACTACTATTGGGCAAGTTTGTGTTCCTTTGATTATTAGTACAGGATTTGACTACGCTGGAAATTGTAGATTCTAGAATTCCTTCTTTACTATCTTCAACGTCCTTCTGAATGATTTTCAACTTTTCCAGTAGTTTATACAGAGCATTTATTTTGGAACGGCAGGACTCACATGCCCAAAAATTGTACTTGACTGGACTTGATTTGTTCGTTTTGTCATTGGGTAATTGTAGAACGGAGCTTATTAGTGTTTCTCTAATTATTGCACTATCTTCAGTCTCTTGAATTTTATCCTCAGGGGAAGTCAAATCATTTTTTGTACGGTATTCAGAAGAGCACACTAAACACTGTTTATGAAACATTTCCTCTGGATATGACACATGAAAAAGTTGCTTATTCTAACCATTTATTAAAACTAGTGTGTAATCAGGGTAGATTAATGACGTTTATCGTCAATCGTAAGTATTAAAAATTAAATGTCTTTTCATCCTGTCTCCTGCGACCTGCGACTTCCGACTTCTGTCTATAATTTTGAATTCGATATCCAGTTCACAAGGACTTCAGAGCTTGTTCAAATACAGAGCATCGAGGGAACTTGGGGAAATCACACACACTCACACATTTTTCAGGCAGTGAGTTACATGGAAATCAAAACGTTTTATTCATGAATTCTATGAAACATTATTCATTCTTTCTAATTTCAGTATGAACAAAATGTATTGACATTTGAATGAACTTTGCATGTATTGTCACCTCCTTATCTTATTATGTTGTATAATGTATCATATAATATAAAGGATTATGTATAAAGTATAAACAGGTAAACTGTCAGCTCATCACATGTCACACGTCGATATTGACTCCATAACAAACGATACTTGTACACACATATATATCTTTAGTTTACGTGTAAGCAGCGATGAATAATTTGCATCAATCAAATTTATAAGTCGAAAACAAAAAGACAATTGAATTCAATAAATATGTATGTATAAATAATAAATACAGATAAATAAATTCCGGCGAAATTCTCATTTTAGTTTCAAATCCTTTGTTTCCAAAATGTTTTGGCTGGAGGATCCAGGAGTTACAAGTGTAAATTCAAAGTACTTTTTAAATCAACTTGGCATTGACCAGGCCTTTTTAACGGTCATTTATAAATTTAGAGAAGCAGCGGAGAACCAGCAGTACAAAAAACTGTGGATCTATTCACTTTCATCCAATTGTCATCGGGTGAGTTTCTTCCTTCTAAGATCTCGGATTTTCTTTGTGTACATTCTTGTTTTATATAGAGACACACAAGAAGTTTTTTGTTATTAATTTTTATTTATTTACTTTTTTAGTTGCTTGTTTTATTTTAGTTTGAATGGATTTTGGTTTTTGGTTTTTGATTCTTGCTGTTGGGAAATCCTTTGTAATTTTTTATAGTGTCCGTATCAAAGAGAAGGGGAAGTATCAGATTTTATACACAGCTCTCCAACTTTGAGGGAGAGAACCCTCAAAATCAATACAAAATACCCCTTAAAATTTCGGCTTAGAACAAACGGGAACTCTTTTCTCGTGCCTCACAATATAAAGGACGAGTGAGTAAAAGTGTAGTCAACTTTTGTTACAGTTTTTTTCTGAATGTACATATTGTAACCATTGGCAAGGACAAATCAGTAATTTAATTTGTTTAAATTTCATTTCAGAGAGACATTTTGTGATGTGGAGCCAATTCATTTGGGAGAATTCGGAGTGTATGAAATCACAGCAGATGTGGATGAGGTTCAATACAATGTAGACCAAATGACATTGGGATCTGTTGGGAAATGTGAATTTAGAGAAATTCATCCACCTGTTAACATTTTCTACCGTGAGAACTGAGAATTTTACCAGAATAAAAGCTAATTCATATGAAATAGTAGAAATTTCACTAGTTAAATTGTGTTCTGGAACCTCAAATTTTTTATTTATTTAAATATATGATTTAATGGCAGCATTGCTCGTGGCTGTGATATTCTTTGCCCTTTTTGTGTTCCTGATCTTGAGAATTTTTAAATACTTGGCAACGTCCAAACGTGTAAAAAATTCATCACCAAGGAAACGCCTTGACTTTATAGACATTTTCAGAGGGTAATTTTTCAACTCAATTTTTCAACAGTTGTTTTTTAAAAATACAACTTTTTTTTTCAAATTGTGTTTAATAAAAATCGGTTTACATTTTACAGGATTTGTATTTTTCTCATGATACTCGTAAATGGCGGTGGGGGAGGCTATACATTTTTACAGCATGCAAATTGGGATGGTCTCAATGTGGCTGATGTCATTTTTCCATGGTGAACTTATGAACGACTTTTTACTATACGAAACAGAGTATTGAATTCCTCGTGTCCGTCTGTGTAGAATTTTCAAGTCTGCCAACTAACGGCATGTTTTGGAACTCTTTAGTGGTGCCATCTAGCATGACAGTTTAAACTATCATGGACAAGCTCGAAGTACTCCTTTGAAGTACAAGGCAGTACTTCTATAACGGCGGACAGACACGATGTAAAATTCTTATACTTTGCTTCGCATCGGGAGCCTAAATCATTCATCATTTATGCTTTCAATTCAATATAAAGTCGTCGCAAATTGAGGATTTTTGTCAATTTTTTCATTAAAAATTAATTTTACTGCAAAATTTGATTTAATTTCTTCATGCAATAATTTTGAACTTCCCTTGTACAAACTTTCAGGTTTCTTTGGCTCATGGGCGTTTCAATTCCAATTTCATCCCAGTTTCAGTCCCTAAAGGAAACCTCAAATAGAAAGCAAAAAATATGGGCCACATTTCGCAGATCGAGTAAACTGGTTGCGGTTGGAATTTTCATGAATCTTTCTTTCATGTATATGAGAACGACTGTGGACTTGACAAAACTCCGACTCCTTGGAGTTTTACAAAGATATGGGGTTTGTTATTTCATTGCCTCGACTCTGCTCATGTTTGGATCAAGTAGATCGAGAACTCGGTTTGGTTGGAGTTTCGTCCTCTTTCTCCTCGCTGTTCATACTTGTCTCACATTCTTCCTTCCGGTTCCCGGTTGTCCAACGTAAATAAGTCAAACTATAATATAATGTTTAGCCCTGTTTTTGAATTTCAGAGAGTTTTTATTTATTTATTTAAATGTTTTATTTTTATTTTCATTTTTCAGAGGTTATTTGGGTCCTGGAGGCCTACATGAGAATGCAAAGTATTCTCCCAAATGCATCGGCGGCTCCGCTGGTTTTATTGACCGATTGATTTTGAGTGAAAATCACATGACTCACTTTTCCACAGCACACTCTGTCTATCACACAGGAGGTGTAAGTCAACCTTTTGACCCAGAAGGAATCTTCTCCACTTTAACGAGTCTACTTCATGTTTGGGTCGGAGTTCAAGCTGGATTTTTCTTTATTGATCTTTCCTCTAAAGTTAAAAAGAATTCACGTGCAAAATTTTACACAGTTTGCTCAACATTCGCATCAGGATTGGCCGTTGGACTTGGTCTACTTTTGCATAATTTAAATTGGATACCAATAAACAAAAAATTGTGGTCCGTTTCCTTGGTTTTGGTGACGAGTGGAACGGCTTGGATTCTTCTCCTCTTTTTGTACTATGTAATTGAGGTTAAGGGTCTTTGGCGCGGGTCACCATTCAGAGAAATGGGATTAAATCCAATTTTGTTGTACGTGGGTCATTCACTGTTTCTGGGTATGAACTTGTTTCCATTCTACTGGACCATCGAACGAATGACAACGCATACAACTTGGCTCATTGAGACTTTTTGGGGATTGGGCCTGTGGATTTTGTTGGCACTAGTTTGTCACCATAAAAGAATTTATGGGGTGTTGCGGTAGAAATTTAGTATAATCCTCGCTTCTAATTATTAGTCAAAATATTAATTTTATGAATAACATACTTCTTTGATTTAAACGTTTCTCACTACTTTCAGTTCATTTCAAATGCGTTGTATTTATGAAATTACGCATGCTTAAAATTCGTTGTTCAAAATGAAACGGAGAGGAATCTTTACTCGTTGAAATTCGTAAACAATACATTAAGTTTGCCATTGGGCAGAAGAATTGTCAAAACAATGAGAAATGAAATAAAAAATACACACACACCTAAAACACAAATCCCTAAAACAATTTAAGACGAAAGGACAATGAAAAATGAAAAATGTAGACACAACTTATTGTCAATGTTGCAAAATATGTATGTTATATGTTGGCTTTCAAATACATTCCAATTTACAAGCAAAAGGTATCCGACATGACTCCAATAATGGAACGTTTTGCTATATTATTTTCAAAAAAGTACACCGCGTATCATTGTATCACATCTTGACATCTGTATTAATCATTTGTTTTCATAGTATTTACATAATATATAATATTTAGGAATAGGGACCCATAATTCAGGGTACATAAAAAGTAAAAATAAACCATTTATAACAATGTAAAATTGTATTAAAGGTATAACAATTAAAAATAATAAAATCACCGTAGTCGTAATGTAAATAACATGTTATATCTGTATATTTATAGATATATATAATATATTATTATTCTATTTATTCATTTATGTATATTGTTGTGTTACTTCAGTCCAGTCCATACAACTCTTTTACGTTTTTGTTCATCCGTCTCTGTTTCAATAGAAAGATATGAAATTCATAGTAATTAATGCATATAGTACCCAGTTAATTTCATTGTCGATTGTACTTGATATATGTGAATGCTTTTGTACTTACAAAAGCATATAAACTGAAGTGTTTAAGGTACCTTTTACAAATAGTTTACATCACACAGTCCTCTGTCCTTAGCCTAAAAAATATTAAAGTGCATACATGTAATAATCAATAATCATAACTCACATAATATTATAGTGGTACATTAACAATTCAGAAATTATCAGTAACTGTAGAAACTATGAGCTGTTGAGCTAATACACTTTACAACACGTCATGTACATTGTGTATTGTGCACTGTGGACAAGAGAAACTTTTAACCACACAAGAAAATGCAGTAGTAACATCTTATTTGAGATGTGCTAATCACATGAATACAGTTGTGCATATTATTTGTAGTTTGTAGTTTGTACATACCTATACATGTTTTTGTTTCCATATTCTCATGATCACCTCACATTGATAGAAACACTTTTCCATTCATTAGCAGAATTCCAAATGGGAGCATAACAGTGGAGCTTTGTAAAGTTTTGACTTTTTTCAATCTCAATAGTATTGCTCTGGGGAAAGTTGTCTGTAAGGATAAACATAAAATCAAACCTTGTTGAATGATGCAAAATTTCACAAGAGGATTTTATAATGCGTGTGTCTTTGTGTTTAAAGGTGTACAAACTGTACACTGTGTATTGCGTATTGTACGTTAAGTTGCAAACCAAATATACACTTGCAATCTTTAAAATATACACAATTACTATGAATTTTAATGTGTAAAAGAGATCAGGATTCAGGATGTAGATGCATTTCATATTATTATTACAATCCATTGAAATGCATATTTGAGAGTGAAAGTAAGGTGTCTCAAAGTTATTAGAGGTTCTATTATGTATTTTAGAACAAGAATTCATTATCACTTGACACTTGACTAAATTAGGAAAGTTGATCAGAAAACGTTGCATTGTAACATGTTAAACTTACTCTTGAAATATTCCATTGTGCCGTCGGATCGTTCGCCTGCAATGATGAGCCCAGTTGAAAAGAAGAAAGTATTTGCATGACAAACATAACGTTCCTTTGGTTTGTCACCTGGCTTTATCTGACTAGCGGGAATATCTTCTTCCATTATTGTGAGGACATCCTCAAGAGGAGGTAGTGAATGAAATTCCGTAACTAAATTCATAAAACGCGGAAACATTACAACTTTATACTTTAAACGGGATATTAATGAAATTGACTATACATAACAAAATGGTAAAAAATATCTCAACTTTCACAACTTTCTCATGTTTACTCTGTGTAAAACTTACTAATGACATCAACTTCTTTGGAGAACTGGTGGAAGACGGCATAGTCCTCGTAATAACATTCCATTATTCCAGCATCTCTCGTCTCACTCAGTTCATAGGCGACACAAGACTTGTTTACTGGAACTACGTGTTGCTCACAAGTACCTGGACATTTTTTACCTCGCAAGTAGGGAGTTTTAATATTGCAGTCACTAATGGAATCACAGCCTGTAACCATGGTGAATGAAAATAAACAACAGAAGACAAGTTGATTAAAAACTAGGTATATTTTTTTTACATATATTTAAAATAGACAATGGTAAAATTTTAGAACTTACTAGTAGATTTTATTTCCGGTGTGGTGGTCGTTTTTTTATTGCAACAAAGGATTTGATGGTGGTCCTCATCATAAACAACTTCTAATGGATATGTTCCTGTTCATATAAACAACGTACATGTTTTCATTTGTTACAAATTTGAAGTGTTTAATTTTGCGTACTTTGTTTCCATTAAAATCTCCTTTTCAAACTAACACATCCCCTCGTACTTTATCATTTGGTGCGTGAAAAAACATTTAAATAATAGATGAAGGAGAAAAGACAAGCCGTCTGTACTGTTGCTACAAATTAAATTAGTGATACAGCTTTGAATTTTAAGTATACTCATAACTGATAATCACGGCATTGTATGATGTGTAACGATTATTCTAATCATCTGAGATTCCATACTTAATACAAACGTCAAATCATAGATCATAGATCATAGTTCATCTCATGTTTGTTCCTCCTTCTCTTCTGAGTTGTGACTTGAACTCGAAGCTTGAAGGAATGTAGACGCATCTGTTCTCAAAATATTATCTATAGCGGAAGGAAAATCTTAAATTGAGCGTGGATTTGTATTAGTATTATTATTGAGACTTGAGTCTATCAATTCATCGTCATTTTTATTGCTGATGGTCATTCTTCATTCTTCATACTTGGTACTTTATACTTGTTGTTTATACTAGAAGTGATATTGTCCTTGTTTTTGTTGTTGTTATTGAACTTTTACTAACAGTAGTTCTTGTTGTTGTTACTAATAGGATTAGTATTAGAATGACTAGCAAAATAAGTGTATCATTAATCTTTCCATTTACGCACTGCTACAGATCACAGATAGATATTTTATAGTAAGGTCAGTGGACGAAATAAATTTATGGACGTCAAACATGTCTTCTATCTACATAAATAACATCCTCTTGCATGTATGTGTCTAATATCTGATGTTCAAATTCAATATACGATTATGTTGACGTCAATACTATTACTTGAACACAAGTTGATACAAGCAGCACATGTCAATAACAAATGGTATAAAATGATACACGCATGAAAATGAAGATGACAAGCACACTCATCAATGATATTCAGTATATGTAAATAAGTACACACGCACATTTAATGTTTAAGAAAAACAAACAACTTGTTTGTTTGTTCATGCCTGTAAATAACAACTTGTTTGAAAGATGAGACAAATATTTTTGCTCGAATTAAATACTCATGAGTCATAGATCATAGATCATGTAGACAGATAGACAGAGTTCATTGATGAGAATCCGTAACGTTGATTTTTTAAAGCATTCAAGTTTTTATATCGTGAATCATGTGTCATAAATCATGAAAGATGATTTACTTAAATGATGAATGACTCAGAGCAAAATACCAGCATGAAAAGTATTCATACATTAGTGAGCAGCTAGTAGTACAGTTAAATGTCAAATGTCATCAAATGAAAACGATTTTTTTACATGCAGAGTGGGTATTGAGTTTTTTGTATCTCTTTGTTCTACATAATGAGTTACGTAAAACTAGTAGAAACCAAAAATAGTTACTTTTACTTATCCATCTTTTAAAAGAATCCTGAATAGTTTTAAAAAGCTTCTGAACAATCGCTTTAAAGTTTTAAATACACTGAAAGTCAATCTTCCATATTTTTAATAGGCGTAATTAAACTAATATGCAACATTAATATGATAAAGAATGAAGGGAATGAACCATTTTTTGCATCCTACTTTAAAATTCAGTTTCATTGACATGTTATGATTGTATTTTGTATTATAGCTTACCAGTGGGCAATTCATTGTCCTTGTCATTTTCTGTAAAAATAAAAAGACAATTCACCAAATAATTATTATTGTCATTATTATAAGTAAAAAATAGCATACTGTGCATTTTTAAAGTATAAGTCCCTCTCGTTATTAGTCTTAAGTCTTAAGATAATAATTTTTTGCTTTAAATATAAATGAGCGCATTTTACATTTTGTACATAATTTATAACATACAGTGTGTAGTGTATAAATTTCATGTTTCTTTTCCCGTGGGATATTTCTACTATAATTATAATGGTAGTTTTCTATTTTTAAAAGTTTGAAACAGTGTTCGTCATCCCATCCCATCATCAAGAAATCAAGACATGAAACTTATTACATTTATTATTCAATGAGAAGTAAATGACTGAATACGTTAAATATTGAGAGAAAGGGGCATAAAATATATACAAAATGCTACAGAATACAGACTACACCAAATTAATTTATTATTCATTATTCACAGTGTAACTGACCTTGGAATTTTTCTACAATAATCGTTAGTTTTTCAGGTTGATGTTCATTTTCCGTGGAGCAAACATACTTTCCTAGAATATCTTGACCTTGTTTGGCTTTGATACTGAAACCCTTACGTGGATCGAATGTTAAATTTTCATTTGGTTCTAGATGCTCCAAAGTTTCCTGTATGTGAGGATACGTGTAGAAAAAAAAGACAAAGGATAAAGAGTCATCTTTCCAGGAACTTTTCACAGTGGAACCAACCACAATAATCAATCTCTGTTGTCACTATGCACTATGCAATGACCAATGACAATGTCAGGATGTTTTCATATTAAATGAAAAATAATTAGTCATACTTTTTTATAATTTGTATACTTTTTTATACTTACATTGGAATTGGACAAATACTTGTAAAGTTGGACCTTTGCAGTTGCATTAGATACTGTACAAGGTAAATTTGTCCATGTCCCATCCCCAATTTTAGGATTCACATGAATTACTTTTGGCACATTGTTGTCCAGTAAAAATGTGGTTTTATTTCCTAAAGAAAAAAAAATCATCATTAGAAATTAGAATCAAAGCATTATGTATTATGCATCATGTATAATATTCGTATATTTCTCTCTTGTTGCATTTAAATAAATTGATGAGCCTCGTGTTGGAATCATGTGTACAAGAATCAAGAATACATGAGGAATATCAGGTGACAAGCAGAAAAAAGCATGATGTGGAACAACCACAATCTAAAATCTACAATCACACCAAAATGCTAAAAATAACTTGAACTTTATGGTATAAAGGTATAGAAAACCACTATTAAATTATTGCAATACATGGAAAATCACAACAACAACATAGATACTGTAATATACTAACAACTAACCGCCACAACTACGTACAAAAGATTGAGTTGATTGTAGTATTATTATATTATTCCCATATGTGTAACATGTAGTCTATTCCCAGATCTCTTCATCAACTAGCAAACAGGATGTGATGGTTGATAGATTGAGGAATAATTGTAAATTGCAAATCACACACTATAATCTATAATAAGTCTCCTAAAAATCCACGTTGTACACCATACACCATCATCATACGTACATGTGTAATGTCTAATGTAATAAGGTTCACACTCCACACCACATGAAATAAAAAATAACCTTGCAAATTTTGTGCTATTTATGTTCATTTCACCAGTGCCAGTGCTCATCTCTTTCTCATATACAAATACACATGTATATTATGATTTGTAGTACACATGCATCTACAATCCACAGTATTCTACATTCTACATTCTATGCTGTTACAGGTATTGTGTACAATGACTAGAAAATTAACAACGTAGTTCACATCCCTAATCAAATTTTAGATTGCAATAAAAATAAAGCGCGTGGACTACATGTTCATGTTCACACATACATAAATTGTAAATATTATTCATGATTCATTACATCATGATGCTCCTAATATTTTTATTTCAATTTTCAATCAAAGACTATTGACATGTGGCATGTGAAGAAAAAAAAAGAAGGTTACCTGGTACAAAAACATAGAAGTATGATTTCAACTCGGGTTGTAAAATCCCTTCACACGTGTACATTCCAGATTGCTTTTCATCTGTGTGAGTGAAAACCACGGTGGCTCTGTAACTGTAAGTAGATGTATCATTGATATTCTCTGCAACTCTGAATGTTTCGGTATGAACTGCTGGAGCCTGAAAAAGTATCAATTATCAATAGATTAGCATTAGAATTTTTTATTAAAATACTTCAAAAAGTAAGAAATCCTGCATAATAATTCTAAATCATTACAGTAAAAAAATAAAATGTAAAAATAAATACTTGTAAATAGGCATAATAATATAGTTTTACTTTACCCCATTTCCAGCATAAACCCATTGTACAGGTACACTTGAGTTACAATTTAATTGAATAGTTTTTCCAAAATATAAATTATGTTCTGCATCCAAAAATGGTATCGTAACATCCGAATTTTTTGATTCACTAATAACTTCTAAAGTGACACCTTTGAAATTTTTCCTATATGCTCCAATATCTGGACTCGTAGATGATGATAATGATGATGAGGATTCCCTTGCACTTCTCAAAGATACACATTGACACTCATGAACACTTAAACTTAGAGATAAAGAAATAGTTATCAGCAGGAGGGAGGAAAAAGGCACTCGCCTTATCCGTCTATTTAAATCTTTCATTGTGGGACTTTTTTTTGTACAAGTATAAAGTATTTTGCTATAAAGTTTTTAGCAACTTTTTTACACCTTCTTTTCACACGGTAAATAAATAAATATTATTATGTAGTTTATTTGAGTTTTGAGTAAAAACGAATTCACAAGTAGGAAATTATTGATGAAAATGTTAGATAAAATGTAAAATGTAAAATAACTATAACTGTTGGAGAGTGTAGGAATTCACAAGAAACTTCATTTGTAGTAGTACTTGGCAAGAAGTACCTAGGAATGAAGTGAAAGAGGATCGCTGTGGACTGGACTATTTACACATGAATTTGTAAGAGGATAAATAAATGAATGGATTGTTATTTGGTTTTACTGTTGATTTTGCCTTCGTTTGAATTTTGTATAGTTTGTTGTTTGCTGTTTGTACCATGTCTACTCTTGGAACTCGCAATTGTACCTCGATTGAGTAGCTCTTTCTCTCTCTCTATTTCTTTCTCTCTCTTTTTCTCTCTCACTCTTGTTTTGCATATTTATTTATTTACATCTACATGGGTAATGCCTCTGCGTGTGAGTAATTGTGGGGTTTGATCACATCAGAGCTTGCTGGCTGCTTGATTCTGTTCAATGTTCAATGTTAGACAAATGTGATCCACTCCACAATTAGTCATGTATGAATTACTATATAGATTTTCAGTTGCCAGTTACCAGTTGCCACAGAGTGACTAGTTCCGACTTGATTTTCTTGTGATCTTTCTGCTTCTCTTCTTCTCTTCTTATTTTAATGATGGAGACGGAATTACCTACAAAACTATTAAACACAACACTAAACACTAATAAGTTTACAGTTTACACACAACACACAAATTCGGTACAGCTCATGTAATAATAGATAATAGACATATGTATACACAGTTAATATTGGTATATTATATATTATAATAAATAAAATAGTATATTTATCTTTCGACTTCTTTGGTCTACGGTCTACAGTCTACAGTCTAGAAATGAAAAATCTAATTCATTCCATTGTTCAGATGAATAATACATGTAAGATGTATAAGTAATGTCTATTGTACGTGTAAGCGTGTTATTATGATGATATTTTGTTGTGCTACTGCAGATGCCATGTATGCAAAAATATATGCACAAAAGTATGCATAAAACATAAACACTAAACACACGGTTCTTGTCTCATGTCTCTATCTTTTATTTTTATTACTCACTACTCACTAAATATATTATGTATGTTTGCAAAAAAGGTTGGCTACTTGATTCTAGTTCTACTCTGTCATGTCTTGTTTACTGTCCTAGCACACACAAAAATGTACAAAGAGTACATATACTTGTGTAAATAATAAATATATCATATGTATATACATAAATGGGGAAATCTGAACATGAAATCTAATTTATAATATAATATAATATCTGTAGTATGTAGAATGTAGATATGTCTAATGTCTATCATAGTAAATTCATATGGCTGAAATTGTAATAGAGCGACTGAAAAGTTTCAACACAATGCAGTATTATTATTATTTATTATTATTATTTGTAAGTAAGTGTGTTTAAAAAACACTATTTAAAGTTACAACTTACAAAGATGATCTCAAGTCTCAAGTTTTTTTTATTATCATCCCATGTTGTGAACTGTGAAAGTAGATTCTCTCATTTTGGACCGGTAAGAAGAAGCGAAAAGGAAACTTGTAACACTGATGTCACTAACAGTGACTCACTGTAATACACGTCTTTAAGTGTATTGCTACTAGATACTAGATACATGGAAATGATATTGAGACTTTGACTTTGGTTTTGGCTTGGAAGAATTGTTACATTTTTTTTCTGAAAAAACAAGTTAGATTTTTATGGTTGCAGTAAACTGGAGTAGAGCTCTCAGTTCTCAGTAATGCTGATTCCGTACTACGAATACAAAAGTATAAATATATAACAAGAACAATAATTATACAAGGGATGTGTCATATGTATATTATTATATATAATATATATACTATATACGCTATACATGTATACAAAACTTTTTGCACTATCTTTGTCTTGATGTGGTTCACGTTTACATTTCACGTTGTATTTATTGACTTTGACCACTGTGCAGTTTGTGCACAAGTGTAATATGTAATATGTATAGAACTTGTATACATAATAATATAGAATCGATGCTGAGTAAACAACAAGTCAAACTAAATAAATAAATGAATCAAGAAACATTGGACACATCAACTTGAAAGTACATAAGAAAGGTAGTGGTATTTATTACATATGTATCTATATATATACATATTATATGATACTCTAGCATTTCGCACATATAAAATTACTATATATAAATAAGCAGTCTGTATATTATTGTAAATGCTTTATACTATAATATGTATGTATACATATACATACATGCAGTACACGTCCGAGCAAACAGGTAATAAAAAATGCACGAGTTACTTACTATATATGCACATTTTCATGTAAATATCACCGTATGAATGTCTCTACCGCTTTCTGCTTTTAGTTATTATCTATCACAATTCCTGCCGACAAATGAATGTGCCTCTATATAATATATTCTGTATTCTGCATAGTCTCTACAAAGAACAAAGAACATATCTTACGAACATCATTGCAGGTTGCAAGTAATTTTTCATGTGATGGTACTACTACTACTTTATGACCAAACATGTAATATTTTCCTGGTTTTATTAAGTCCGAATTTACTAGTATTATTTTCATAAACATGACGATTCTCATAGAATTTTTAAATAACACAGAAAATATCAGTAATCTATTTGTATAATGGATATGAATAAAAAATAAACTACTCTGAAAATGTCAGGTGATGGCTTGTCAGGTGATGTTACTTTGCTTGTTGCAGGTTATAGTGTAAAGTGTAATATGTAATACCAAAAAGTATATTTATGTTCAACTGTGACCAAATAGTAAGGACATGCTACTATTCCATGAATACGTCTAAACTTGGGACGGCTAAAATTGTACTATGAGAACCTGGTATCTTTATTGTGAACATATATATACCTATATATATACCTGTCATGTGTCTCAGAGTGCAACAAACAACCAACTTGTACAATAGGAATGAGGATTTTAAGAAAAGATGCTCTGACTACAAAATGGAGAATGACACAAAAAATCTTAAAGTCAAATCATGTAGATTCTCATGCACACCATACACCATCATAAATAGTCATGAGGGAATATTAGCAATCTTCTTGATGAGTGTTGTTATGATGGAAAAGATAGTTAGTAGTTATTGAGTATATTCGTAGCTCATTATATAAGAGGCATAAACCGAAAACACTAAAAGAATCTATCTTTAGACTTTAGACGAACCTTACGTGTAAACCATGCATGTATAATACATGAATATTAATTAGTGAAACGATATTAAATATTAAAATACATATTTGACATTTGACATTGTTATTCATACATAGTTTCAAACCAAATAAAATTTGCATGTATATTAATTCCAATGAGTAGTGAAACCACGGTAATTCCCCACTTCATGTACATTCATATGCATGCATGTAACAAACACATAGAGTATGTTACTCCCTGTAATTAAAGCATAATGATAAGTGTAGAATATTACTTTGTTGGCCCACGACAGCACATGCATAAGTAACTACAAATAAAATCTAAGCAATTGACAATGAATTTCAAGAATTGTTTGTAAAAAATTTAAAGGTAAATTTTAAGAGTCACCCAAGGATTTTAAATTACTTAAATACACATAGAAAACAGTATAGAGTACCATGGTATATGATATTTGTTTTCTAAAATATCTATTATCAAAATAAATGAACGAGTCTAGAATTTCTTTAACAGGTATAATACAACACAGAAACGACCTTTCATAAGAATCAAACATCAAACAGTATTCATTGCTTCAATGAACTTGTAAAAAGTGCACATTTGTCACTGCCAAAACTATAAATATATCAATAAAAATTAAAAGTTATTTCAACAACAAGACTAGACTAAACAAAAGGGGAGAATAAAATGCAATGATGAATGAGAGACTTTAAATAAATAAGTACTATATACACATACTTGAAACTGTGCATGACATTACATATATATATAATATGCAATGTGCTGATGACGAGATGAATAAAAATGCAAATGTTTTTGACACTATGTTGTTCAGAAAACACGGTTTTTGCACAGTATAATACATTATTTCAATTCCAGTTGGTCTGCATTTTATAGAGATTCTTTCAGTGGTTGGATCAACTTGTGACTCGTGTAAAGAAAACAAACAACGTATAATCAAAACTTCTATTGATAAAATAGATAGCACAGTAAAAGAATAATGAATATGGAATAAGAATGCTCACTTTTCTACTTGTTTCTAGTTTCATTTAAAGAACACTACTTGTTATTTCTGTATAACTTCAAATAAAGGGGTTGATAAAAAAACAATTTTTCTTGATTTTTATTTTTAAAGTACTTGATACTATTTTAACACCCCATTGACCAGATTGTGATTTATGATTCACGATGATGCACACGATTAAAATATTGTAAGTATGACATATAATATATTATGTTATTCACTTGTCTCTATTTTCAACTTCAATTTCTTAAGTTCCCGTGTGTGGTGTTGAACTAATCGTAAGTTCAACTGATGAGGATGTTATTCCATTGTTTCCTACACTAGAGTTGATCAAATCAGGATCAAGGTGGAATTCTGATAAAATCTTGTAGTATTTTGTTTCTGGATCCGTTCGCATTTCCAAAAGCTGAATACTCTCTACCGCTTGTTGACCAAAAGAGTGTGCCTGGAAATCACGCCACAGCTCAACAGGAAAACTTTTTATTCTCTATCAAGTCAAAATGATACATTAAAAGTTAAAAACGTAACTTTTCATAACATAAAACATAAAATGATCTATTTGATGTCAAATGCTTTAAGTTTTGAAGACAACTAAAAATATTACATATATTTCGTTGTTACCTTTTTGAAGAGAGATTTAGAACGGGAA